>JAWRVZ010000052.1:600000-800000 GCA_037043235.1 Rhodeus uyekii
GTGTATATGTCTCTTGAAGCACAATAAAACCAACGTGCGGGCGTGTACGTCGCCGAGATGACGTCATCACGTCATGACCAAGGAGTATAAAGGCACGTCACGACCCGGAAGCGGGTTAGCTTTCAGTGTCTTCACAGCGCTCTAAGCTCAACGTGTGTGTGTATGTATTTGCTGGTACGCGTGCCCCGAGTCTAGTTTAAAAGAAAAGGGATTTCACGTGTGATTGAGAAAAGTGCGCAGATATGGCAAACTTACCAACTGCACCTTCATTAAGGCTTGGGCACTGCGCCTTCAAGATATCCATGTTCTGATCCTCATCATGGCTCAGTCATGACAGTTAGCAGTTCGGCATTGAGGTGTCGTTCTCGCTCACTGGAAGGTGCGGGGGAGGGCTAATCTTACATGGTAGGCGCTCGAGGGCGTCGACCTTGTAGGTTGCCATTCCTGTCTGACAGTCTTCGAGGAGACTGTGCAGACTCGCGGTTTAGGTCCTGCTGCAGCTGAGGCTCAGTGGCGATCCCTATCGCGGGGACTTCTCAAGGTCCGGAAGCACGCCCTGTGCGGTTTCTTTCGACTTGAACAACCCGGCTCTGAGGAGTTGGGTGTTGTATTTACTTTGTACCATCAGTATGTAAATATTTGCTGTGGTACAGTGGATATTGTGTTTGCCTATCATGCTGGAAACCGGGGTTCGAGACCCGGTTGAACGCACTTTTTCCAGCACCGAGGTAAATGGGTGAGGAGCATGCACGATCAGCGCTCGAGGGTACTGATTGTGCAGATTGTTTTGCAAATGAGTTTGCGAACGCTCCGATCCCGCCTGGCGGTTTTCGAGGAAACCGCCCAGGCTAGCGTTCCTCGTGGTTCCGGTCCTGCTGCGGCTGAGGCCCAGCGGCGGCTGCGATCATGGGGGTCGCAGATGGACTTGTCAGAGGGGTTGGAGATGGGCTTGGCCTTTTCTCCACCCTTACCTGGCAGGTCTGGCCTCGTTCAGGAACCGGAAGCACGCTCTGTGGCGGTTTCTTCCGACCCTGACGAGGTGATACTGCAGCTATCCAGCTCCAAGGAACTGGACGTTGTTAGTATCGGCTGCTGATGAGGAGGTCCTACGTGCATGGCGATCCCGCCTGGCGTCTTTTGAGGAAGTCGCTCAGGCTCGCGGTCCCCGTGGTTCCGGTCCCGCTGTTGCTGAGGCTCAGCTGCTGTCTCGACCATGAGGATCGCAATTGGATTTGTCAGCCTAAGGGGATACTGCAGCTATCCAGTTCTGAGGAACTGGATGTTGTAAGTGTCACATTGATGAGGATCTTCCTCACCAGCGATTGGGGCATGTGTAGCCGGTGCGTGAGTGCACTGTGCTCGCTGTCGCTCCACTCTCACCTGGCAGTCTCCTAGGGGACTGCCTGGGCAAGCACCCTTTAACGATTAACTGCGTGCCTGGTGTCCCGAGGGAACCAGGTCATGCACGTTTGAGGAATGGCCGGTCACTCACTGAGCAGCTGAGGCTGCTGGGCGTCAAGGCAGAGTTTCCAGTGCTATGCACTCAGTCACCTGTACTTGTATTCCCTTCACTAGTGGCTCGGAACCGTTCCCATGGGGAGGTTTTGTTGGACACTGTGCTGTGTTGATATCCCGAGGGAGCCAGGCACTCAGGTCCGAGGCGGGACTCTCTAGTCGTCACCCATACTTCTGGTGGCGCTTGGGAGGTCGCCCCCTCTGAGGAGGGTCTAAGAGCGCTCACTCCAGGTTTCCCCCTGCAAGCAGGGCCCTGGAGCGGATGTTCGAGAAATACCAGAGGCCAGCCTCGAGAGGCTGGTTACCTTATTGGAGTACGGTTTTGTCCCAATGGGTCCTGCAATAATATCCAGGGTGCCTGCCCGAGTGGTAGCCCCCAAGCAGGCTCTGGTTATGCAACAGAAGTGAACGCTCAGCTGGAGTTCCCAGCCAGAGTTTACGGGCTTCGGTCTGGTTCTTCTGTTCAGTCTAGCTTTTACCCGGCACCTTCAAGGTTTCTGATTTCATCAGATTTCATCAATGTTTGGTTGATCCTGGTAGCAGTTTGGCATCGAGATGTCATTCTTGCTCACTGGAAGGAGCTGGGGCTCAGACTGTACGCAAGTAGGAAGGTGTTGTATCCTCATTTGGGAGCCACCTTCCGAAGCGTTGTTGGGATTCTGTGTCGTTGCCAGCATGGCTTTCACCCGTGCTCATCGACATCATCCCACCAGCAGTCAATAGCAAAAGCTAGACCAATCACTCACTGAGCAGTCGAGACTGCTGGGCATCATGGTAACAGCTTCCAATGCGGTCCACTCGGTCGTCTGTACATGTGGCCCATTCAGTGGTGGTTCAGAACCAGAAGGTTTTCCTAGAGGAAACCGCTTCCACACTATCAAGGTCACGAGGCAATGCCTACGCACCTCAGGTATGTGGGAGCAATTCTGGTTCTCGTCCCATAAAAGGCCCACACTGAGAACACTCTGTCACTGCGTATGCCGTCAACAGATACTTCTCTCATGGGTTTTGGGCGGTCCTGAGGGATCGCTCAGTATAAGGTCTGTTGGACTTTTCTCCCAGACAATAGGGACGTCAGGCTGTTGTCAGCTTCACTAGCTTCCCTAGCTCCACGATTTTGGGCTGTGTCTCATCAACGATCTATTGATCCCTTTCTCAGTCACGGCAGGTAGCAGTCTGGCATCGAGATGTCACTCTCGCTTACATAGCATGCGGACGGCTCTTCCTCGTGCGCATTGCTACTGTTTTGCCCACAGTCCAGAATATCAAGCTAGGCCAGCTAGTCACTGTACAGACACTTCGAGAGAGTGTTGGGTCTCATGGCGGCAGCGTCCAGTGTTATCCCACTCGGCCTGCTCCACATGAGACCCTTGCAGTGGTGGCTCAAAACCAGAGGGTTTTCCCCGAGGGGCAACCCCTTCCGTCTGATCAGGGTTTCAAGGCGATGCCTTCGAGCCTTGCATCCGTGGAAGGAGAACTGGTTTCTTTCCCAGAAGCTCGCACTGGGGCCCATCTGTCACCGCACATGCTGTCGACAGATGCGTCCCGCTCGGGCTGGGGGGCGGACCTGAGGGACCGCTCGGCCCAAGGTCCATGGGACAGGCACATCTCTCCTGGCATATCAACGCCTTGGAAATGATGGCTGCCTGGATGGCGCTATGGGCGTTCTTCCCCGACCTCAGAGGCCATCATGTAGTAGTCCGGACCGACAATACGTCGGTGGTCTCCTACTTGAACCACCAGGGGGTTTCCGTTCTCGTTGACTTTCCAAGTTGGCGATCAGGATCCTCCTCTGGGCCCAAAGGGAACTGCTCTCTCTTCGAGCGATATATCCTGGGGGCCCAGAACCTGGGGGCAGACTTCCTGTCGAGACAGGGGCCGAGGCCCGGGGAATGGCGACTCCACACTCAGGTGGTGGAGCAGATTTGGGAGAGATTCGGCCAGGCTCAAGTGGATCTGTTTGCGTCTCGAGAGACGACTCACTGCCCACTCTGGTTCTCCCTTTATCTTCCAGCGCCTCTCGGCCTGGACGCCTTGAGGCAAGGGTGGCCAAATCTACTCCTGTATGCCTTTCCCCCCGTAGCTCTGCTCCCAGGGGTTCTGGAGAAGGTTCGCCGGGAGAAGGTCCGTCTCACTCTAGTTGCCCCGCGCTGGCCGGGCAGGGTGTGGTTTTCGGACCTGGTGTCCCTCCTAGACGGCACTCCGTGGGAGATTCCGGTCAGGAGGGACCTCCTGTCCCAGGCTCAGGGGAGGATTTGCCATCCTCACCCAGAACTGTGGAAACTGTGGGTCTGGCCCCTGAGGGGGCCCAGCTCATAGAGTCTGGTCTCTCAGTCGAGGTTGTAGAGACCATTCTCCACTCCAGAGCCCCGTCCACGAGGAAACTGTATGCTCAGAAGTGGAAGATTTTCACTTCTTGGTGTTGCGAAAAGCAGCTGAACCCAGTTACCTGCCAGGTTGGCACCGTGCTGGAGTTCCTGCAAGAAAGGTTCGCAGCCGGGCTGTCCCCCTCCACACTAAAGGTTTACGTGGCTGCCATAGCTGCTTACCACGTACCTTTGAGTGGTGCCTCTTTGGGCAGGGACCCCCTCATAGTTCGTTTCCTACGTGGCACTCAGAGGCTGAGGCCTGTAGTACGTTCAAGGGTGCCTCCTTGGGACCTGTCCCTGGTGCTCCAGGCCTTGTCCCAGGCTCCCTTTGAACCGCTGGACGAGATTTCAGATAAGCACCTTACTCTTAAAACTCTCTTTCTTCTCGCCATTTCTTCCCTCAAGAGGATTGGTGACATGCAGGCCCTCTCTGTGGCCCCTTCATGTTTAGAGTTTGCGCCCAGCTTGGCTAAAGTTTTTCTCTATCCCAGGCCGGGTTATGTACCTAAAGTGCTTTCTAGTCCTATGCGCCACATAGTACTACAGGCTCTCTGTCCTCCTCCATTTACTGATCATGACCAGGAGTTAAAGAACAAGGTTTGTCCAGTGCGAGCACTAGACGCCTACGTTCACAGAACTGCCACGTGGCGTAGGTCAGACCAAATCTTTGTCTGTTTTTGGGGCCCCCAGAGGCTCCCCTGCTTCTAAGCCTACTATGAGCAGACGGATTTCAGAGTCTATTTCTTTAGCTTATGAGCTGGCAGGACAGCAGTGTCCACTGTCTGTCCGAGCTCATTCTACTCGGAGCATGGCTGCCTCGAAAACCTTTTTCGCAGGGGCTTCCCTCGCGGACATTTGTGATGTGGCTGGCTGGTCCTCACCGCATACCTTTATTAGGTTCTACCAGTTAGACCTAAACCCCGCCTTGGGATCATTGGCGTTATCGTAGTGAGCTACGTTTCGCTTGGCATACCCCGTACGCTGAGGCGGCGTGGGTATTCCTCGTTCCCAATCGCGTCTCGACGCAGTGCGAGTTCCCTTGACAGGGAACGTCTCAGGTTACGTACGTAACCATAGTTCCCTAAGAGGGAACGAGACACTGCGTCTTGCAGCCTCAGCTCCTAGGCATGCCGGCCTGTTCAGACACTGTTCAAGCTAACCCGCTTCCGGGTCGTGACGTGCCTTTATACTCCTTGGTCATGACGTGATGACGTCATCTCGGCGACGTACACGCCCGCACGTTGGTTTTATTGTGCTTCAAGAGACATATACACTGAAGGGTTCCCAATCGCGTCTCGACGCAGTGTCTCGTTCCCTCTTAGGGAACTATGGTTACGTACGTAACCTGAGACGTTATCTCGACGGCCTTGGGGGTTGCAAAAAAAAGCATCGAGATTACCGTTTATCGAGATCACCATATTGGCTGTTGGTTATTTATTTGATCAAGTGATCGGCATGCTATAAAAATGTACATATGCACATATGTTTGCTAACAACAAAAGGCATATGTGCACCAACTAACAGCAGAGATTTACCAGTATACAATAAAAACACTTTTCTCCATCCAAACTTTAATTTTATTCTCCAACATTGCAAACACAATTTCGCTCACAGCGTAAACAGTCATACCATATTCGTGAGGTCATCACGCTATACTAGATTGCATACTTTTTTGCGTTCTGCCCGTCTAATGTGCTTTCTCAACAAATTCGGCTTCATCCCATCTTTCAACAACAGTGTTCTTCAATCCGCAGCTGCACTGAGCAGAGCGCGTGTCAGAGCGCGTTGTTCCCTAGGAGAGGCCGGATCACTTGACCCACGAGTGAGAGACAACTGTTATTCCACAGGGGTCCTTTAATAACAGGAACTGTCCATTCGACACACACCAGAGCAGTCGGCAAACAATGCTTCACTCACCATCGCGTTACCAAACAACAAAACAATAGTAAGAGCAACAGAAAAAAAGAAAACGGTGGGAAAAAACCTTTCTCCGCATACATGCGATGCTTCCCTGCTCGCGCTCAGTTCGAACCACCTCATTACTGAACTTGAGAGAGTGAGAGAGTGAAAGAGCGCTCCGCCTTAAAGGAGCCTTACCCAATATAACTCGTTACAGTACGTACGTACGTACGTCATCTGCCGTTTGTCCTCCTCCTCCTCTGCCGCCACTTTCGGAGACAGCCTCACTCGAAAGGTAAGAGGTAAGCTTAGACATTTTACGTTATTTCATTGTTTATAGGTCAATTTAGCTTTATTATGAAATTTAATGGGGTGTTTTTGGAGGGCTTGGAACGGATTAGCCATTTTACATGTAGAATGTGTTCCAAGATACGAAAAACTCATCATACGAAGGCCGCCTCGGAACGGATTAATTTCGTATCTCGAGGTACCACTGTATATATATGTATTTTTTTTATTTTTTTTATGTGCACAAGCATGCTGAGCACAGCACCACAACAAATGGCTTATCAAATTACATTTACATGGCAACAACACCTGGACTCTGCTATAATCTCTCAGGGACCTTAATAAGGCAAATGTGTCATGTTAACCATTTAAATACAGACAGCAGGTTACATGTCCTACCAGGAAAGCAGAATACACTGGACCGCTATTACACATCACTCTGTCCTATGGGCAGCATTGGGGTTCTCTGATCAATGTTTTGTTCATCTAATACTGAACAATAGGAAGAAACTGAAATCAGCTCAACTTGTAACAAGGACTGTACAAATATGGACTAATGAATTTACAAGCCTGTTTTAAATGCTCTGGTTGGAGTGTTTTTGAGACTCGTGCAACCAATCTGGATGAGCTCAAGGATTCTACAACATCATACATCAGTTTCAGTGAGATTTGTGCATACCTATCAGGACTCATTTAACTTACAACAGTGAAAAACTGTGGTTCACTTCAAAACTACTTGGTCTTCAAAGCTTTGTTTTCAGCCAATGACACTGTGTCAGTGTGGAAAGGCCTGAAAGACATTACTAACTACAAGTTACCATCCCCACACTGTGGAGAATCAACAACTCTCTGACGATTTAAATTAGTTTTATTGCAAGTTACAGTTTTTCAAACAGTTACAAAGACCCTCTTCCCCTGTCCTGCACTTCAAAGTCAAAGTCAAGTCAAAGTCAGCTTTATTGTCAATTCTGCAATATATACAGCACATACATACAGAGAATTGAAATTCTGTAACTCTCAGACCCAAGGTGCAACCAGGTTACATTAACAGTAACAACAGCAACAAAATATATATATCAACAACACCAAATATATATATATAAAAATAAATAAATAATAATAGATAAAATAAAGTAAAATAGATTAAGGAAATAAAGAGATAAAGTCGCGATGGAAAAGACAGTGCAAACAATAGTTGGGGGGGGGGGGGGGTCAGGTGCATGGGGCAAAAGAGAGGAAAAGGGGCAGAGACGGGAGGGAGTTCAATGCCCTGACAGCTTGGGGAATGAAGCTGTTCTTCAGTCGGCAGGTCCTTGCCTGGAGACTGCGTAGTCTCCTCCCTGATGGTAGCAGACTGAAGAGGCTCTGGGATGGGTGGGAGGGGTCTCTCGCAATGATGAGGGCTTTGCGGGAGAGGCGGGAGTTATAAATATCCTGGAGGGGTGGGAGAGAGACACCAACGATCTTCTCAGCTGCTCTCACTATGCGCTGAAGTGCTTTTCGGCAGGATGCGTTGCATGCGCCATACCACACAGTGATGCAGCTGGTCAGAATGCTCTCGATGGTGCCTCTGTAGAAGGTGTGCATGATGGGGGCTGGGACTCCGGCTCTTCTCAGCCTGCGGAGAAAGTAGAGTCGCTGCTGTGCTTTCTTGGTCAGTGCTGTGGTGTTGGTGGTCCAGGAGAGGTCTTCTGTGATATGCACACCCAGAAATTTGGTGCTCCTCACTCTTTCCACGGTCGCACCGTTGATGGTCAGAGGAGGGTGATGGGTGTGCATTCTCCTGAAGTCAACAACAATCTCCTTCGTCTTCTCCACGTTCAGAGAGAGATTGTTGTCGCCGCACCACCTGACCAGGTGGCTCACCTCACTCCTGAAGTTTGTCTCATCGCCGTTGGTAATGAGACCAACTACAGTCGTGTCATCCGCAAACTTGATGAAGAGATTGCTGTTGTGTATGGGTGTGCAGTCATGGGTCAGCAGAGTGAAGAGGAGGGGGCTCAACACACAACCCTGAGGGGCTCCAGTGTTCATAATGATGGTGCTGGAAGTGTTGCTGCCGACCCGTACTGCCTGAGGTCTTCCCGTCAGGAAGTCCAGCAGCCAGTTGCACAGCGAAGTGCTGAGTCCCAGCTGAGACAGTTTTTGGGTGAGCTGTTGAGGGATGATTGTATTGAAAGCTGAACTAAAATCAATGAACAGCATTCTGACATACGTGTCTTTTTTGTCCAGATGAGTGAGTGCTGAATGGACAGCAGTGGCAATGGCGTCATCGGTCGAGCGTTTTGACCGGTATGCAAATTGGTGGGTAGCCGCTCAAAGCACTTCATAAGGATGGGGGTAAGTGCGACTGGGCGGTAGTCATTGAAGCAGGATGGAGATGATTTTTTAGGGACAGGAATGATGGTGGTCGCTTTGAAGCAGGTGGGGACAACAGCTTGACTCAGCGAGATGTTAAAGATGTCTGTGAAGACATCAGCGAGTTCCTCTGCACAGTCTCTCAATACACGTCCAGGAATGTTGTCAGGACCCGGAGCTTTGCGTGCGTTGACCCTGCTGAGGGATTTACTCACGATGTCCCTGGGCAGTGTCAACATCTGGTCATCGGTAGGAGGTGGTGACTTCTGTGCAGTGGTGCTGTTGTGTGCCTCAAAGCGAGCGAAGAAGGTGTTCAGCTCATTCAGTAGGGGGGTGGTGCTGTCACACGTCCGTGCTGGGGGTTTGTAGTCCGTGAGGGTCTGAATCCCCTGCCACAGACTCCTTGAGTCTCTGCTGTCGCTGAAACAGTGGGCTATCCTCCTGGAGTACTGTCTCTTAGCCTTTCTGATGCCGCGTGACAGGTTGGCCCTTGCTGTCCTCAGGCCCACCTCATCTCCAGCTCTGAAGGCAGCGTTACGCGTCTTCAGAAGACTGTAGACATTCCCTGTCAGCCACGGTTTTTGGTTGGGCCAGATGGTGATGGTCTTTGTGACTGTTACATCCTCAACTTCACGTCTGCAAGGAAGATAAGGGTGTTACACCAGCCTGTCTGAAAATTAATCTTAGTTTGATTTTCATGTGCACATTTTTGTATTGAACATGCACACCTTTCTTGTAGACTCAAACTGGTTTGGCTCCTTCTTCACAGGAACCATATAAATCTTCGTATGAACCCAATAAATGTGGCAGAAAGCAAATCGATAAACTAGGTCCTTGTACATAAAGAAAACACTACAGTATTACAGTATTACAATGTATATAAAGATCTATTTTATAGATCAATAGATGCCTCAGCTATGGTGGAAGATTTTTATATACAGGGAGTGCAGAATTATTAGGCAAGTTGTATTTTTGAGGATTAATTTTATTATTGAACAACAACCATGTTCTCACTGAACACAAACAACTCATTAATATCAAAGCTGAATATTTTTGTATCAATATTTTAAGTAGTTTTTAGTTTTAGCTATTTTAGGGGGATATCTGTGTGTGCAGGTGACTATTACTGTGCATAATTATTAGGCAACTTAACAAAAAACTAATTTATACCCATTTCAATTATTTATTTTTACCAGTGAAACCAATATAACATCTCAACATTCACAAATATACATTTCTGACATTCAAAAACCAAACAAAAACAAATCAGTGACCAATATAGCCACCTTTCTTTGCAAGGACACTCAAAAGCCTGCCATCCATGGATTCTGTCAGTGTTTTGATCTGTTCACCATCAACATTGCGTGCAGCAGCAACCACAGCCTCCCAGACACTGTTCAGAGAGGTGTACAGTTTTCCCTCCTTGTAAATCACACATTTGATGATGGACCACAGGTTCTCAATGGGGTTCAGATCAGGTGAACAAGGAGGCCATATCATTAGATTTTCTTCTTTTATACCCTTTCTTGCCAGCCACGCTGTGGAGTACTTGGACGCGTGTGATGGAGCATTGTCCTGCATGAAAATCATGTTTTTCTTGAAGGATGCAGACTTCTTCCTGTACCACTGCTTGAAGAAGGTGTCTTCCAGAAACTGGCAGTAGGACTGGGAGTTGAGCTTGACTCCATCCTCAACCCGAAAAGGCCCCACAAGCTCATCTTTGATGATACCAGCCCAAACCAGTACTCCACCTCCACCTTGCTGGCGTCTGAGTCGGACTGGAGCTCTCTGCACTTTACCAATCCAGCCACGGGCCCATCAAGACTCACTCTCATTTCATCAGTCCATAAAACTTTAGAAAAATCAGTCTTGAGATATTTCTTGGCCCAGTCTTGACGTTTCAGCTTGTGTGTCTTGTTCAGTGGTGGTCGACTTTCTGCCTTTCTTACCTTGGCCATGTCTCTGAGTATTGCACACCTTGTGCTTTTGGGCACTCCAGTGATGTTGCAGCTCTGAAATATGGCCAAACTGGTGGCAAGTGGCATCTTGGCAGCTGCACGCTTGACTTTTCTCAGTTCCATGGGCAGTTATTTTGCGCCTTGGTTTTTCTGCACGCTTCTTGCAACCCTGTTGACTATTTTGAATGAAACGCTTGATTGTTGGATAATCACGCTTCAGAAGCTTGGCTATTTTAAGACTGCTGCATCCCTCTGCAATATATCTCACTATTTTTGACTTTTCTGAGCCTGTCAAGTCCTTCTTTTGACCCATTTTGCCAAAGGAAAGGAAGTTGCCTAATAATTATGCACACCTGATATAGGGTGTTGATGTCATTAGACCACACCCCTTCTCATTACAGAGATGCACATCACCTAATATGCTTAATTGGTAGTAGGCTTTCCAGCCTATACAGCTTGGAGTAAGACAACATGCATAACGAGGATGATGTGGTCAAAATACTCATTTGCCTAATAATTCTGCACTCCCTGTATACTTAAAAGATACATTTAAAGAGGCTGTTTGTAGAATTTGTGGTAAATACAAGAGATTTGGCAGTGTACACAATTAAAAAGGAGTAGGATAGGGTACAGTATTGATAATTACCTCATGATAATATGTACTTTGATATACATGTGATAAATCGCAAACCATTTTTCAATATGACAGAATAGCATAACTGGATCATCATTTAAAATGGTGCAAAATAATTTTCAATTTCAGACTCTTTTTCAGACTTTTTCCTAGTCCAGGGTGTCATATAACCAACTCTCTGAATGCTTGTTTCAGATCTATAGACTAAATAAAATAATCTGATTATGCACTCATTGTTGTCATTACCGCCAATTTATATAAATTGCAAATTATATTATATGTTGTTTCGCATCCCAAATATTTGCAAAAGGTAGAAAATATTGATAGCAAGTATACAGCAAGTCACTATTATTTATTTAATTTCATTTAACTGATTCATTCAAAATGTGGATTCATAGTGGAAAAAAAATACTTCTGTGGGTTGATTGGAGACAATTATCTGCTCTGTCTTTGTTTGGAATGGTTTTCTTTGATGAAAACATTCTGAATTGACAATATTATGTCTAAAAGAAATTAATAAACTTGTTTATTAAGCTAGATCAAAATCATTCTTCAAAATCATCAAAATTTGCAATCATTCTGATAAGACTATTTAAGAAAAAAACTTCTCTTTTGCTTAATTTCAACATTATGGACAAGCAAAGAGAACTTGGAGCATGGCTGTAAAGAGTGAGAAATGGAAACCCTGCGGTGCTGTGGCTAATTATGACTAGCTGCGTTGTGCAAGGAGTAACAAATTTGCTTGCTGATTTCAGACCACCAATATACAGCAGAACTGAGCTTCAGGATTTGAGGCGTTGCAGTGGGTTACTATAGACACATTTTATGAGCGGTATACCTAAGGTACAACTACGACAAACAATCACTATTCTTTGTTCTGTTAGGAAGCTGACCAAAAGAATGCGGCATTAGAAGAGATTAGAATGTGGCATCCTCTGCCACCAGAGTTACACTGCAACCCTTGCTCCTTTTCACACACAAGTTGGAGTTTGCTTTGAATATTGTGACTGGGTTGATGGTTTTTAAAGAAACGTAGCTATCATGTAATCACGTCCAATCATGTATCAGACAGTTCAAGAGGGGACGTTGTTTGTATATTAACGATAGCTGGTGTTGTAATTTCGCATTCAGAGTGAGCATATGTAATCCTGACCTAGAACTACTGTTCATTACATTGTGCTTACTGTGAATTAAATTGTCCATATTATTTACCAAGATAATTTAACAATACTTAAATTCCACTGTTTATTCCACTTGGTGGGAATATTGAAAATCAAGCCAGTCAAATTACACATTGTTTTCACAGGCATCTGCAAAAAGCCTGATGCACCTTTATTAATTCTTGGTGAGTTTAACCAGTGTGGATTAGAGAGCCTGAAGTGTGTTACAAGGAAAAATTATATTCTTGACAAGTGTTATGGATGTTTATGTAATCAAAGCCAGTCCCCATTTGTAATTCAGACCACAATGTTGTTCATTTGCTTCCTCCTTAAAGACAGTTTTTCAGTCCAATGAACCAATATCTAAAGTGGTAAATGAATGGACCAGTGACAGTGTCCAGGGACTGAAAGGATGTTTTCTGTGTATGGACTTTGACATTTTTTTTCATTAGGATGCAAATATAGACATTGGCAAAACATACTATAAATCTATATAAATTTAGGCAACTGTATAATTTTTCGTATGGATTCAATTATACCTCTGAGAGTTGTGAGAATGTATACAAACAACAAACCGCACATAACATGTACTTAAAGACTGTACAAAAATGAAGAAAACGCTAGTAACGCTCTGTGGATTGCCATTATCTCCAGCAGGTTTATGTGCCAGGACTGGTGCCGCGAGCTCCACAGACCTTGTGAGGAGTGTTCCCTCAGAACCACTCCCCAACCCGTGAGGGAAGCATCCACCCCGGGACGGAGCCCCCAACACAGGGCCTTGTGACAGGCTCCGGGAATTCTTCCACAGACTCAAGGTACGTAGGCATCGCCTGGTGACCTTGATTGTGCGAAGTGGGTTGCCCCTCGGGGAAAACCCTTTGGTCCTGAGCCACCACTGCAGGGGTCTCATGTGCAGCAGGCCGAGCGGAATAATGCTGGACGCCGCTGCCATGAGCCTCAACACCCTCTGGAAGTTTTTGACAGTGAGTAGCTGGCCTAGTTTGATACTCTTGACGGCTGAACGAATGAAATGAATGCGCCCGGGGGATAGCAGAGCAAACATTGCCTCCGAGTCCCAAATGACTCCCAAGAAAGTGGTTCTCTGAGCAGGAGAAAGTACACTCTTCTTGGTGTTCAACCTTAACCCCAGCTCCTTCATGTGAGTGAGCACGACATCTCGATGTCGATATAATTGAGGACACAAATGCCCTGGGATTGCAGCGGAGCGTCCACAACTTTTGTGAACGTGCGGGGCGAGAGTGATAGGCCGAACGGAAGTACGCGATACTGGTACGCCTTCCCCCCGAAGGCGAACCGAAGGAACTTCCTGTGCTGAGGAAGGATGGAGATGTGGAACCAGTCCTCGGACCTGATATGCGTCACGATCTGCTTGAGCGTCAACATTGTGAAATTTAGACGCATGATAGTGTGATTTAGACGACGCAAATCCAGAATGGGCCGCAACCCTTCATCCTTCTTTGGAACTATGAAGTACCGGCCGTAGAACCCGGACTGTCTGTCTGTGAGGGGTACATACTCGATGGCCCCTTTCTTCAGCAGAGAGTTTACTTCTTGTTCCATAATCAGAGCCTGCTGGGGCCCTACCAATGACGGTAGGACCCCCAAGAAACGGGGTGGTG
The DNA here is from genome assembly GCA_037043235.1 of Rhodeus uyekii. Taxonomy (NCBI): domain Eukaryota; kingdom Metazoa; phylum Chordata; class Actinopteri; order Cypriniformes; family Acheilognathidae; genus Rhodeus; species Rhodeus uyekii. Next base: position 613,822 of record JAWRVZ010000052.1, read on the forward strand.
AAGCCCCGAACTGAATGGCGTACCCGCAGGTTACCGTGCACAGGACCCATCGAGAGATGCCCGGCAGACGCGACCACGCGGCCTGGAACTCTACTAAGGGAACCAGTCTCTCGAGACTAATCTCTGGTACAAGCAGTGACACCACACTGGTGGAATGCTCTAGGACCCTCCTTGAAGGGGGCAGTTTTCCAGTGGCGGGCTCCCTCGGAAGCCGCACACGGAAAGACCCGCCTTGTTGTGGCTTGCCTTTGGTGTCCGGAACGCCTGCTGGCAGCCTTCTTGGCGTTTAAGATGGTCCTCAGATCCGTCTTTTTGCCAGAAGGCTTGGCCTGAGAGTGCCGACCCGACCTCCCCTTGTTGGGGGGAGGTAAGCGGGATGCAACACTCTCCTTCTGTGAGGCCCTGTATGAGGATTTGTGAGCCCGTGATTGGCTTTTGGGCTCACGTGAAGGGCGGCGGGGAAGGACCTTGCTGAATGCCACCTGCTGTCGTGCAGCCTCCTGAAACTTGTCGACGACGCTTTTCATGGTGTCGGCGAACAAGCCCGAAGGGGACAGAGGAGCATCCAACAAAACAAACTTGTCCTTTATGGCTGAAAGGTTGAGCCATAGATGTCTCTCCGTAGCCACCAGAGCTGCCATGGAGCGGCCGACAGATTGGGGCGTTTCCCTAGTGGCTCGGAGAGACAGATCCATGGCCCGGCGCAGCTCTGCCACTGCCTCCAGGCCAATGCCGCTGCCCTGATCGAGATCGCCCAGCAATTCTGCTTGATAGGCCTGCAGCAGTGCCGTGGTGTGAAGACACGCTGCAGCCTGACTAGAGGCAGAATATGCTTTCCCCACCAAAGATGATGTGACCCGCATCGGGCAAGGGTAGCATACATCGCACTGCACGGTGTATGCACCCTGTCGGAGGCTGGCCTTTTCCATGATCTCGACACCTCTGTGTGGAGATCCTGAAAGAAAGGCAGTGCCCGGCGCTGGGGGACGATGCGAGCTGGCAGGTAACGCTCGTCCAACTTGCTCTTCATAGGACGACCGCTCCTGGTCTCCGCCGGCTAATCGATCTCTAAACGGGAGACTGCTCACGTCACAACCTCGATCAATTCCTCATACACCGGTGAAGAGGGTGGCGAGTCCTTCTCGACCGGATCGATGCTAATCACATCCTCATCCTCAGAACAGGATATTGATAGCACCGAAGTCCCAGCGAGATCGGGAGAAACCGCGCCTGAAGCGTGTGCTCCCAAATCCTGCCTGGAACTAGGATCATCACAGCCAGGCTGAGATACGGGCGTGCCCGTCTCGCTACCTTCCGTGAAATCCATTTGCAATCCCCAGGATTGAGAACGCTGCTGAGCCTCAACTGCAGCATGTCCAGAACCCTGAGAAACGCGAGCCTGGTTAGTGTCCGCAAACTTCTCACAGTTCTCACAGCCAGCGCCCTCGAGCGCCGACCGAGCGTGCTCCACTCCCAGGCAGACAAAGAATTTATCAAAGAATTTGCTGATTTTCTCTCAGACTTAGTAATGTCTACAGATAAAGTCAAAATTGTTGGTGATTTTAATATCCATGTAGACATAGGCGGAGTTTCACTTTTGTGCTTGGGGGGGCACCTACCAGGCCAGCAGACCATGAGCTCAGATTTTTATATATATCATTCATTCTACATATAAAATACATTTACAATGAACAATGACTTTATACCAGTGCTTCTCAATTATTTTCTGTCACGCCCCCCTAGGAAGAGGTAAAAATTTTGCGCGCCCCCCCCCCTCCCCCATTTTGGAACTTTCGCCTTATTGTTTCCATGACAACGCATCATGCTTGTCACCTGACATACCGCAGTCACAAAAAGCGCTGTATAATAGATCATTCAAAATAGTCACCAACTTGTTGGCTCAACTTGTTGAAACCTAAAATAAATCTTATGTGGTTGAAAACACTGAATTGTTGTGATAAATGACAAGGTCTGAGGGCGTCTGTTTTTGGATCAGTGCCAGATATCGCGTGAAAACACGTGTGAATTTAGTGGTTGATCACGTGACACAAACACAGGTGTGATCGTACAAGTCAAAGGATGAGGAGACGGTTATCTGAACTTCATATATGCTGCTCTTGTTCAGTGCAAGAAAACCTACTCCCTGGCAAAAAAAAGCATGTACCCCAGGGTAACGCGCGCCCCCCTATTTGAAAACCACTGCTTTGTACAAAGAATAGCAAATAGAACAGACTCTTTATAGTTGCTGTTTTGTTTTGCATCGGCAGTGATAGGGTTAACACGGGGAGTTCAGAAGTGTGGCGAGTGTTGTTCTTCGTTCCGATTAAAGTTCATAAACAGAGCCTCCCTTGACCTGTCATAGAACTACTTCAGACATTACAATATCTTACCTAATGCAGAAGAAGCCGCCTCTTTTTCCGAGATGCGTAGATGTCCACTGTCTTCTCTTCTGATAGATTTGACACTTTTAGTGGTGGATTTATTAAAAAAACGACGAATGTCCATTTTGTTTATTCAGCGCGTAAAACAGAACGAGAAGAGCGTCCACTCACGTACCGCGATACTTTGAGATTCTCAAATCGCGGGAGAATGTAATAAAGCTACAGTAATAAAAAATTAAATAGCCATATCTTACTCATTCTATACACATAACTAATAAGATAAGACAAATAAAACTAGAAAATATGAATTCTGTAATAACAAAAAAATATTCAAAGCACAAGGCAGGCATTGATTGGCTCTGGTCTGGGGGGGCAGTGCCCCCCCCAGCCCCCCCCAAACTCCGCCTATGCATGTAGATAATGAAAAAGACACATTGGGATTGGCATTTAGAGACATCTTAAACTCTATTGGAGTTACACAACATGTATCAGGACCCACTCATCCTCGTAATCATACTTTAGATCTAATATTGTCGCATGGGATCAATGTTGATACTGTTCAAATTCTGCAGCAGAGCGATGACATCTCAGATCATTACTTAGTTGCGTGTAGATTACCATTAGCCAAAGTCGAAAAACTAACTCCCTGTTATAAATATAGTAGAACTATCACTCCTAAAACAAAAGATAGCTTTATAAATAATCTTCCTGATCAGTTTCATCTACGTAACATCCCAGATAGCCTAGAAGAACTTGATGTTGCAACATAAACTTAACTCTCTCTTTTCCAGTACTTTAGACACTGTTGCTCCGTTGCGCTTAAAGAAGATTAAAGAAAATAGTCCAACACCGTGGTACAACGAACACACACGGGCCCTCAAGAGGGCAGGCAGAAAAATGGAGCGGAGCTGGAAAAAAACTAACCTTGAGGTTTGTCACATTTCATGGAAAGACAGCTCTATTACATTCAGAAAGGCATTAAAATCAGCTAGATCTGCTTACTTTTCTACCCTCTTAGAAGAAAACAAATACAACCCTAGGTATTTATTTGATACAGTGACTAAACTAACAAGAAATAAAGCCTCAACCCCAGATGCTTTAAAACAGCACAGCAGTAAAGACTTCATGGACTTCTTTACTTACAAAATTCATAATATTAGAGAGAAAATTATAACCATGCAACCGTCTTCTAAAATATCACAAAATACAGTAAATTTTAGTGTCCCTGAAGAAAAATTCCACTCCATTGCTATTGGGGAGGAAGAATTATCTGAACTCGTTAAATCATCAAAATCAACAACATGTATGCTAGACCCAATACCAACTAAGCTACTGAAAGAGATGCTTCCAGAAATCATAGATCTTCTTCTTAATATTGTCAATTCATCTTTGTCATTAGGATACGTACCAAAAGCCTTTAAACTAGCTGTAATTAAACTGCTTATTAAAAAATCACAACTTGATCCTACAGAATTAGTTAATTACAGGCTGATATCAAATCTACCTTTTTGTCAAAAATTCTAGAAAAGGCAATATCTTCACAACTATTTTCCTTTCTAGAAAGAAATAGCATCTACAAATATTTCCAGTCAGGATTTAGACCATATCATAGTACTGAGACTGCTCTCATTAGAGTTACAAATGATTTGCTCTTATCATCCAATCGTGGTTTTATCTCTCTGTTAGTGTTACTGGACCTTAGTGCTGCATTTGATACAATCTACCACAAAATCCTTCTAAATAGACTTGAAAATAATGTTGGCATTAGTGAAGTTGCATTAGCCTGGTTCAAATCGTACTTATCTGACCGTTATCAGTTTGTAGCAATAAATGAGGAGATGTCATATCGATCACGGTTTCAGTATGGAGTTCCTCAAGGTTCAGTACTAGGACCATTGCTTTTCACCCTGTACATGCTTCCTTTGGGTGCAATTATTAGGAAGCATGGCATTAGATTTCACTGTTACGCTGATTTCTTCTCATCCTGATGAAACGTACCAATTCACTAAATTAACAGAATGCATAACTGATATAAAAAATTGGATGACTAATAACTTTCTACTGCTTAATTCTGAAAAAAACAGAGATTCTAATGATTAAACCAAAAAGATCTGCACTTAATAATCTAGACTGCTGCCTAACACTCGATGGCTGTTCTGTCAAGTCTTCGTCGTCAGTTAGAAACCTGGGTGTGCTCTTTGATACCTATCTTTCATTTGAAAGCCACGTTTCTAGCATCTGTAAAACGGCATTTTTCCATCTAAAAAATATATCTAAATTGCGACATATGCTCTCAAAGACAAATGCGGAAAAGTTAGTTCATGCGTTCAAGGCTAGATTATTGTATTGCTTTACTAGGTGGTTGCCCTGCACGCTTAATAAACAAATTCCAGCTGGACCAAAATGCAGCAGCTCGAGTTCTTACTAGAACCAGGAAGTATGAGCATATAATCCCCGTTCTGTCAAACCTGCACTGGCTTAATCACAGAATACGTTTTAAAATCTTGCTAATGACTTACAAAGCATTAAATGGTTTAGCTCCACAGTACTTGAGCGATCTCTTAACACATTATAGTCCTTCACGTCTTTTGCGATCCCAAAATACTGACCAGCTTATAATACCTAGAATATCAAAGTCAACTGCTGGCGGGCGATCTTTTTCCTATTTAGCTCCTAAACTCTGGAACAGTCTTCCTAATACAGTTCGGGAAGCAGACACACTCTGTCAGTTTAAATGTAGACTAAAAACACATCTTTTCAACCTGGCATACACATAACACATTATACATACATTTTGAATCCAAATCATGTAAAATGATTGTTAGGCTGCATAATTTAGGTTAGCTGGAACCGGGAACATTCCCATAACATCTGATGTACTCGATACATCAGAAGAATGGCATTTATGCTATATTATTCTCTGTTTATTCCGAGGTTACCGTGGTCAGCCGGATACAGGCCGTATCCAGATCAGATGAAGGACCTGCACCTGGACACGAGCACAGCACTGCCCCTGAAGTATCTGCGGAGATCGTGATTCTACTAAACCCTCCCTTGTATAGATTATGAACCCATCTCCAATCGGACCTAATTAGTTTGATTATTATATTGATAATTCAAGTCTAATATTAATTCTATCAATAATCAAAACTTAACACTTAATGTTCATCAATTGTATTAATTCGCCTGCTCTTTTAAGGCTGCTGTTCAGCCCAAAAAACTTTTTTTATAATGTTTTCATGTGACCACTGTAAAGCTGCTTTGAAACAATCTGTATTGTAAAAAGCGCTGTATAAGTAAAGGTGACTTGAAAGTGTAAGCACATATCATTCTCATTCTTCTCAAGGAGCAGCGAGTGCTGCCGCTTCCGCTTGGCCATCCCCATCCCAAACCACTTACATGTTGACCGGTCCTTGCGCAGCAGGAGCAGATGCAGGCAGAGCAGGAGATGTTCACTCCTCCACGTGCAAATGAAATCGCGCATGTGGGCTGCCTTAGACTTGGCTGATACTCGGGCATACTTGTTGAGAAAGCACATTAGGCAGGCATAACGCAAAAAAGTATGCAATCTAGTACGGCGTGATGAACTCACGAATATGCTAATTTTGGCCAATGAGGCTTAGATGAACACACACACAAACACATCTCTGCTTTTGTTCTGACACGTGCTCTGCTCAGCACCGCTGTGGATTGAAGAGCTGAGGTTGTTAAAAGACGGGACAAAGCCGAATTTGTTGAGAAAGCACATTAGACAGGCAGAACGCAACAAAACGTATGCAATCTAGTATAGCGTGATAACCTCATGAATGTTATGACTGTTTACACTGTGAGCGAAATTGTGTTTGCAATGTTGGAGAATATAATTAAAGGTTTGTATCGAGAATCTAAGGCTTTTTTATTGTATATTGGTAAATCTCTGCTGTTAGTTGGTGCACATATGCCTTTTGTTGTTAGCAAACATATACAGTGTATGTACATTTTTTAAAGCATGCCGGTCGCTTCAAATAAATCGCTATATTGGCTGTTGGTTATCTCGACGCTTATTTGGAACCCCCGAGGCCGTCGACATAACCGTATTCCACTGTATACATTGCATGTTTCATCTACGCAACACTGAAAGATAGATAACAGGAGTCAGTGAAAATGAACAAATGCAGTAGTAAAGTTGAGTTTTACTGTCATGTTTTTACTCTTCTTTCCCCTTTAATAAAAAGGGCGAAGCCTTTCCAGCGCACAAATTGTAAAAGTGTAACAAAAAAAAAAAACACAAAAAAACCCCAAATTTTTTGATCCACCACAGAAATTGAGAGTGTTCTGAAAGTAACTGGTTAACCTCTAACCCAAGAATCACATGATCTAAACCAACCACGAAGAAAACTGCTCACAGTCATCAACACTTAGTACAAGATGGTACTAAGAAATAACAAACGGATGTGTTTCACGACACTCCTCGTCTGGTATTAAGATACCAATAAATGAGTAACAAACTGAGATAAAGGGAATGTTCACATAAGAAAACCTCATACATTATCTTTCCTCTGTTCAGGAACTGTTTCTGATATAGGTCTTAAGAATGTCTCGATTGTCCCATTCTTTGCAACTCTTTGTTCAACCGATCTGACCCTTTTGTCACTGCTGGCGAAAGCCATTGTTAAAAGAGCCATTGGCCATTCATTGCACTTATTAATTGAGCATCCTTAAGAAGGACCACATCTACCTCTCAGATTCCCTTGCTCCTCTTGCCATGTGCTTTGGCTTGGAAGCACTGCAAGGTATTTGTGCCACCACCTGCTCCATAAAGCTCATTTCTATTGCTGTCTGTGTAGATCAGTTTCCTTGAAGTCACCTGGAGGTAAGAGTATATGATCCTTTTGAGTTAGGAGCATGGCTAGTGTCAACAAGAAAGGTGAGTCAGAGTCTGTAGATAGAGGAACAAGAAGTCTTGAATTGACCATTCCTGTAACCTCTGCTATCAGGGTAAAAAAAAAAACTCATGCGTCAAGGAGGAAGGACTTATCTGTTGGAGCATGGAATCCAGTATGTCCCTGGTGACTCCTATCATCCACTCCCAGTTTCCTCCCATGGGGGTTGCATGAGGTGGATGAAAGACCCATGAACAGCCTTCTCCACCAAGGTATTTCTTTACACTAAGATCTTGAGAATTAACCAATAGATCTTAATATCTATTGGTTAGCGTAAAGTCCAGCTCCTGGAGTAGTGCTCCACAAGTAGCTTTGCTGCATGACTGCATCCTAGAACTGTCAAAATAAGCTTATCCCTTTGGCAATGCAGGCAAGCTATGGCTAGTAAGCTCCCATCTGAACTCTCTCGATTACGATGACTTCTGCTTGCATCAACTCTTTCACTGTATAAGACTTAACACAATATTGCCATGATCTGCAGGCCAGACAACATGTCTCATACATAGAAGATATGGATCTCATTAAAGAACTAAAAAAAAAATAAAAAAAAATATTCTTACACATTGTTGACATTCAAGATGAGAAATTTCAGTGGATAGAGTAGTGGCGAGAGGACAAACCTCTGTATCCAACTCCAGACCATTGAGGTCAAATTCCCTCTCATCCAGAGATGGACTCTGATACCCTTAAGACTAGAAGGCAGGTCCTGAAAGGCAGGTGGAGGTGCTCAACAGAGCTGCTGGAACAGAGCTGGTGGCGTGGTCTGCAGGGTTGATTCGTAGACACGTAGTGCCATTGCATTGGGCTTGACACTTTGTGTATCCGCTGCATTCTGTTCGCTACATATATGTAAAAAAGGCTTGTCTGGTTATAGATGTATCCAAGGATGACTCTTGTGTAAAACTCCACAGCATCTAGAGTGAAGTCCAACTCGTTCATGATTATTTCTACAGTCTCTGCAGCTAGAAACGCAGAACCTAATTCCAGTGTGAGAATTGTATGAGCAGCTTGTGGCTCTAAATTCGCCTTCCCTAACACAGTGACATGCTCCTACACCGTCGATGACACGAAGATCCGAGAAAGCATCTGAGAAAATAACTCATTTTTCATACCTGTAGAGGGAGTAGTAATGACATACGGTCTGGAAATCTCCAGCTATTTGAGATCTTGTGGAGATTTCCTCAATGTATTCCATGCGGCTTCCTTATCTTCAGGGAGGGGAAAATCCCATTTGAATCTCACCTGAGAGTTCTTGTAACAATTATTTCCCTTTAATTATGACAGCGGCAACAAACCCAAGTGGGTCAAAAGAACTGTAGCCAGTACTCCCTCTGCGAGTAATGAGCTTTTTATTGTCTGTCATGTGAAAGGTGAATGTGTCCTTCACATTCTAGCTTAGTCCGAGACTACGTTGGATGGGAGTCAGATCAATAACTCTAAGTTGAAATCTTTGAGTCCCTTCGCATGATCTTTGGCAGGGAAAGCGTTCATTACTTCCTTGCTATTAGAAGCAAACTTGTGTTCTTAAATTTGAAGTGGCCAGCATCTCCTTAGTTCATGTCAGTAGCTTGATTGCTCTCTCAGCTGTGAGTGTCGATAAAAGTCCATCAGAAATGTAGAATTCTCAATCTTCAAAGTGTTTGGTAGCTGAACCATACTTTATACTTCATGCTGCTTGTCAGAGGCCATATATGGCTACAGCAAGAGATGGACTATTTCAGAACATGAGCACTCATGCGATATTCGATGATCTCTTTGCTGGTGTCATTGTCACTAAACCAGAGAAAATGAAGAAAAGCTCCATCTTCCTTTTTCACAATGAAGATATGAAACATCTGCTCAATGCCCCAGTTACAGCTACCAACTCCCTTCTGAAATACAGTAAGACTTCCAAGAGGTTATTATGCAAGTCTGGACCAGAGAGAAGAATGTCATTCAAGGAGAATCCCTGTTTTTAGACGTTGGACTCAAAGACAACTCTGATCAAGCTTCTGTGGGTGGTACACCCCAAAAGTAGGTAAATACCCAAATTCCTGGCCTGCTTGAAGAGTAGGGGCAACTTTGGCATGGTCATCTCTGGACAGCCATAGCAATCTTCAAAGTGCTCAAAAGCCCATGTGCCTAGGTATAATACTCCAAATACCAGGTTTGTTGTAAGAATCTCTGGCATCCCAAGTTAAGAGCAATTGCTGCCATGGGGGTGTCTCAGGCCCCAACACATGAACAATAGGCTTTAGAGGTGGTTGATATTAATCTCTAGCTGAAGGCGATAAACTCTGTTGAGACTGATCTAAAACGTGATCACGAGTGCGATTGGAAAAAAATAAAATCAGACATTGGAAATTCTTTTTCCTAGCTTACTATCTGTCACGGATCAGATCAGGGAGGACTCAATTGCAGAAGACATGGATTTATTTTAACAATAAAATAACACAAAACACAAAAGAAAACCCACGATGGGGAAAACACAACGAGAATGACTAGATATTAACACAAGAAATATAACATGAATCCACCGGGTAAAACGGCAATGGAAAACAGAGGAACACTTCACAGGAAACACTAGCAACTTATCAAATGACAATGACGCCACATCAGACAGCAAACACTGAGGGAACTATATAGGACACATGAGGGAAGGAGTGATCAGAGACAGCTGGGAATGATTACGGGAAACGAGAAGGTGGGGCAGACACTAACGAGACACAGAGATGGGAGGAGGAGCAGTGCCAAGGTTCTGTCACAAGAACACTGGAAACGAGACAGAACCGTGACACTACCCCCCCCCCCCCCCCTCTAAAGGGACGCCACCTGGCGTTCCTACCTGAAACCACAGAGACAAAACAACCTAACACCACACAGAAACATACAAGACAGGGAGCTCAAGAATTAATGGTAAAATCAGGAACGGGAGGCTGGGAGGGCAAATAGACATTAACAACAAAAATCAAGACAGTGCATACAAAGGAAAAGGTAAATTCAAGATAGTCCAAACAACATAAAAAAAACTGAAATGGCAAACCTCAGGGTCAGAAAGAAAAAAAAAATTCTAAATGTCCAGGGAGGGGGGAACAGGAGGGTTGAGCCAGGGGGGCTCCCGCGGTATCAGTGGATCGGGCGGAACCGGTGGGTTGAGCCAGATTGGCTCCAGTGAGCCCGGCGGATCGGGCGGGTCCGGCAGGGCCGGAATGTCAGGCGGCGCGTGTTCAGGTTTGGCCCGCGGGTCCGGGCGCAACAGTTCAGGGTCGGCCCGCGGGTCCGGGCGCAACAGTTCAGGGTCGGCCCGCGGGTCCGGGCGCAACAGTTCAGGGTCGGCCGGCGGGTCCGGGCGCAACAGTTCAGGGTCGGCCGGCGGGTCAGGCAGCGCGGGCTCTGGGTCGGCCGGCGGGTCAGGCAGCGCGGGCTCTGGGTCGGCCTCTGGGACGTTAGCCCGGTGTGTCCTCCAGGCTCTCAGCGCTGCTAAAACAAAAAAACAGTCCACAGCCTTCTTGGCCTCACCAGGGCTGACAAGTACCGCGGGCTCCTGGACAGCCTCCCGGACGGCAGCGGGCTCCGGGACGGCAGCCTCCTGAGAGGCAGCGGGCTCCGGGAAAGCAGCGGCCTCAGGACAGGCCCTGCTCTTCCTTCTCCGCCTCCGCCCTTTCTGAGAGCTGGGAGAGTCACTGACGACGGGAATAACGGGGAAGTAGTAGGTGGGTTGGGAGCTCCTCTGCAAAGTTTGGTCCTGTAGTTCTAGGTCGTCGAGGTGGTCGACAAATTCCCAGAACGAGAGGTCAGTCAGCTTTTCCATCCTCCAATAGATAAGGGGCTTGTCCAGGCAGAGATTAAAAACCTCTTTGAGGTCTTCTTCGGTGTAATCGAAATTATCCACCTCAATCAAAAAGCTGCGGGCGAAGACCCTCACCTCCGTTTCCAGCTGGCGGAAATAAACCTGGTTGACATGCCGCTGCATCCGTTCGCAGACGGATAATCCTCTGGTGGCCGAGGGACCCAGAAAAATTCCCATAATCCCAATGTCCACACAAAAATAAAACAAAAACAAAAATAATCCACCTCACTGCTGAGTCCAGAATGGTGGCGTCATTCTGTCACGGATCAGATCAGGGAGGACTCAATTGCAGAAGACATGGATTTATTTTAACAATAAAATAACACAAAACACAAAAGAAAACCCACGATGGGGAAAACACAACGAGAATGACTAGATATTAACACAAGAAACATAACATGAATCCACCGGGTAAAACGGCAATGGAAAACAGAGGAACACTTCACAGGAAACACTAGCAACTTATCAAATGACAATGACGCCACATCAGACAGCAAACACTGAGGGAACTATATAGGACACATGAGGGAAGGAGTGATCAGAGACAGCTGGGAATGATTACGGGAAACGAGAAGGTGGGGCAGACACTAACGAGACACAGAGATGGGAGGAGGAGCAGTGCCAAGGTTCTGTCACAAGAACACTGGAAACGAGACAGAACCGTGACACTATCTGCTACTTCCTCCAACACCTTTGCTTCAGCGATTGTCTGCTGCAACCTTACTCTCATGCTTTCGAGCTGTTAGAAAGCTTCCATGCGAGCCTCTGTCACTTTCAGTTGAATCAGAATCAGAATCAGAAAGAGCTTTATTGCCAAGTGTGCTTGCACACACAAGGAATTTGTCTTGGTGTTGAAGCTTCCAGTGCACATATACAACACAACATGAGTTTACATAGCAAATAACAATAACAATACATAACATACACAGTACATGTGGTCACATGCTGGGATTTTTTGTATGGAGTAGGAGAGGGAATAGGTAAGGACAGAATGTCAGCCATAACATCCGTCTGCATTGTTTTTCTTTCCCTGCGCTCTGCCCAGCATTTAATCTCTTATTAATTCAACTGTTCAAGAGTGAAATAGCCTGTGGAAAGAAACTGTTCCTGTGCCGAGATGTTCTAGTGGCCAGTGATCGGAGTCGCCGTCCTGACGGTAACAGTTCAAACAGGGTGTTTCCAGGGTGAGCAAAGTCTGTGATGATTTTACCTGCTCTCTTTTTCACTCTGGAAGAGTACAGGTCCTGGAGGGCTGGCAGGGAAGCACCAATAATCCTCTCTGCAGTCCGGATTGTGCGATGTAGTCTTCTGATGTCAGATTTGGTAGCTGAACCAAACCAGACAGTGATGGAGGTGCACAAAACAGACTCAATGACGGCCGAGTAGAACTGTATCAGCAGCTCCTTTGGGAGGTTGAGCTTCCTCAGCTGACGAAGGAAGTACAGTCTCTGCTGGGCCTTTTTTACAATGGAGTCAATGTGATTGTTCCACTTCAGGTCCTGAGACATGGTGGTGCCCAGGAACCTGAATGACTCCACTGCTGCCACTGTGCTGTTCATGATGGTGAGTGGAGGTAGAGCAGGGCTGTTCCTCCTGAAGTCCACTATCATCTCCACCGTTTTGAGCGTGTTGAGCTCAAGGTTGTTATAACTGCACCAGACAGCCAGCTGTTCAACCTCCAGTCTGTAAGCAGACTCGTCACCGTTTCAGATGAAACCGATGACGGTGGTGTCGTCTGCAAATTTCAGGAGCTTCACAGAAGGGTCTTTAGAAGTGCAGTCATTGGTGTACAGGGAGAAGAGCAGTGGGGAGAGAACACACCCCTGGGGGGCGCCAATGCTGGTAGTGAGAGACCTGGATGCGAGTTTCCCCAGTCTCACTCGCTGTTGCCGGTCTGTCAGGAAGCTGGTGATCCACTGACAGATTGAGGATGGCAAGGAGAGCTGGGTCAGTTTAGCTGTAAGAAGATCAGGCATGATGGTGTTGAAGGCCGAGCTGAAGTCCATAAATAAGATCCTTGCATAAGTCCCAGGTCTGTCGAGATGTTGCAGGATATAATGCAGTCCCATGTTGACTGCATCATCCACAGACCTGTTTGCTCTGTAGGCAAATTGGAGAGGATCCAGCAAGGGTCCAGTGATGTCCTTCAGGTGGGCCAGAACCAGTCTCTCAAATGACTTCATGACCACAGATGTGAGAGCGACAGGTCTGTAGTCATTAAGTCCAATGATTTTGGGTTTTTTGGGGACAGGAATGATGGTGGAGCATTTGAAGCAACGGGGAACTTCACACTGCTCCAATGATCTATTGAAGATCTGCGTGAAGACTGGAGCCAGTTGGTCAGCGCAGGCTTTCAAACAAGCAGATGAGATGCCGTCTGGGCCTGAAGCTTTCCTTATCTTCTGTCTTTTGAAGATTTTGGTTACCTGCTCCACACAGACCTTAAGCTCTGGTTGGATGGCGGGGGGGTGGAGAGGGGGTGCAGGAGATGTTGGGGGACGTGTGAAGTGCAGATCAGACTGGGTGTGAGGCGTGAGATTGGGTTTCTCAAACCTGCAGTAAAAAGTATTTAACTCATCCGCCAGATGTTTATTGGTGATATTCTTCAGGCCTGACCAGACAGCAGCAGAGTTGTTGGAAGAGAACTGGTAAACTGATGTATGATGTTACAGTGTCCGTTATCTCATCCAGATTAGTGCTGGCAGTTCCATGGGAGAGATTTGCTTTGTTAAAATCCCCCAGAATGATTAAAAGAGAGTCTGGATACTTCCGTTCAGTCTCAGCTATTTGTTCAGCCAGCTGTTGTAATGCCGTGCTGACACACGCGTCTGGAGGAATGTAAACATTCACGAGAATAAACGAGGAAAACTCATGTGGTGAATAGAAAGATTTACAGTTTATGAAGTGAGTCTCTATGTTAGGAGAGCATATCTTCTTCAGCGTTGTTATATCTGAACACCAACCTTCGTTGATGTAGAAACACAAACCTCCACCTCTCGTTTTCCCGGTTAGCTCCGTGATGCGATCTGCTCGGAACAGCTGGAAGCCCGGCAGAGATAGTCCATTGTCCGGTGTGTTCACATTTAGCCAGGTCTCAGTGAAGCACAGAGCAGCAGAATTGAAAAAAATCCTTATTAATCTGTGTGAGGAGAAGCAGTTCATCAATTTTATTAGGAAGAGAACGGAGATTAGCAAGATGAATACTGGGGAGAGGAGTGCGGAAGCCCGGTGAGCGGAGTTTGACTAGTGCCCCGGCTCGTTTCCCACGCCTGCGTCTGGCTCGGTTTAAAGAGACAGTCGCGACTCCAACGAGGATATCGAGTAAAACGTCTGAATAATCAAAAACCGCAGAAATATTGTCTGGAGTGTGATCCCTAATGTCCAGTAGTTCGTTTTTGGTGAAAATGATCGGAAAAGAATGACTAAAAGCAGAGCAAACAAACAAAGACAGGACAATCACTGTAGAGCTAAAAACCGAGGCTGCCATCCGCGGCGCCATCTTGTTCTTTTTTTTTTTTTTTTTTTTTTTTTTGCCTTGTCAATAAAGATTTCAGATTCCTTTTTAAGAAATTCAGTTCTGGCCCATGCAGCTTCCAACATAGCGCGAGCCTTGGCAGCAGCTTCTAGATAGATTAGTTGAAGCAGATACTATCGATCGTGTTTCCTAGCTCCGTAGCTTTCTGAATTGCTAATGCAGTCTAGGAGTGCAAGATGTGATGATGAACGAGGAATGATGCAGTTAAAGCTTGCTTTCCTTGTACAGTAGTGCCTGTTATGTTGGTGCCTTTTAACCATTCTGTCCTAGATGCGTTTTCCACCCTCGCAGCACTGACAGATACCTAACAGGAGTCAGAAAAAGGGCAAACACGCGTAAAGTTGGAGTTTACTGTTATGTTTTTTCTCTTCTTTCTTTTTATAAAAAGGCAAATCCTTTCCAAGGCCCAAAGTGTACATGTGTGTATAGTGTAATATTTTATTTATATATATATATATATATATATAAAACAAAATAATATAAAATAAAACGGAAAAACAAGACTTTTTTGGTCAACTGCATGGAAAGAAACTGGAATACCGGTTATTTCCTGGTTAACCTCTTTGTTGTTACATCAAATTGCTACAAGATGGTGCTAAGAAATAACAAACGAATGGGAGTCACGACTCTATATATATATATATATATATATATATATTTTTTTTTTTATACATACAGTAATACCTCAGTTTATGAGTTTAAATCGTTCCAAGAGCGAGCTCGTAAACCAAAATGCTCGTACACCAAAACAAATTTCCCCATAAGAATGCACTAAAAAGCAATTAATTCGTTCCACATGACCACAAATGCCCATTTTAAATATTTTTTTGGTTTTACCCTATTAATTGCAGTTAAAATTGTAACCATTAAGAGCTCATATAAATACTAATTAATAATTGACAATTAAACTCTAAAACTACTTGACAATTTACTGTAATGCACTTCAGGTTTGAGCAGCCTACTTTGAGGAGAGGGAGAGGAGGGAGGAGGGGGGAGCGGGGAAAGCAAGGATGAAAGCAAATGAGTGAATTTGTTATAATAGTGCAGAAAACAAACAAAGTGATAATCCAGAGTTAAAGTCGTGGAACATGGGAGCCGAGAAAGAACGAATTCGCGGGAGCCGCGAGAGAACTAGGGGAGCGTGGGGCACAAAGTAACGCGGGGTAAATAGTAACAGCGATTTTTTTTTTTAGATAGTTGCACGGGCATAAATGTGACATGCCAAAGGGCTTTTCATCACACTGTTTGCACACGTCTTCTGGCCATTTTTCGAGAAATTTCATCGAAGTTTGGATGAGAACCACAAGAAAAACTCTTTTGGCAGCATGTAAATATTTTTTGTTATAGTAGTTGTTTTTCGATTTTCAAAGAATGTGTGAAAGATTGTTAGTCTAATCTTATATTGTTATGATTACCATCTTCTTGGCTAAAAGATGGTACCATTTTGAAAGACGTGAAAAACACATAGTGGCTGCTATCCGGTCCTGAAGTAAACAAGACAGTGCGGGGTTCCCTTTCAGGGAACTCGAACTGCGTCAAAGCGCTAGGGGAAATAGCCTCGCGTCTGTCACGTGAAGATCTGTGCAACTAATGAGAGAAGAACGCGTGTGAATGCATCACTGCCGGCACGTGCCAGTGACGTTATGAGGAAGAGCATAAAGGCGCGTCTGACACCCGGACGCGTCAGCTCTGAATGTCTTCAGCGTGCTGTGTCTGTGTGAGAGTGATTTTGAGACTAAGCTAGTTTAAAAATCAGGGATATATTGTGTGAAATGGCGGATGAACAGAGTTTCAGACCGTGTGTTTATCCTTGTCCGCGTTTCATAACGGACAAGGATACACATGTGATGTGCGTTATCTGTTTGGGAGTGGAACATGCACGGTCGGCGCTTGAGAACGCCGGCTGTAAGGACTGCGAGAGGTTCTCACTGCATGCTCTCCGCTCCCGCCTGGCGGTCTGTAACGAGGTCGCTCAGGCTAGTGTTCCCCGGGGATCGGGACCTGCAGCAGCCGAGGCTTTGCGGCACTCTCACTGCTGGGGATAACAAATGGATCTCGCTGAGGTAGCTGGGGTGGAGCCTCTCTTACCTCAGCCCTCATGAGATCTGCCGGGTCCCAGTCACGAGCACTCCCCGAGAGATGTTCGTGCTGTGACTCCAACACTAGCTATTTCAAGTTCAGGAAGTGAGATGGATTTAGCTAGTGTTGATCCGGTCGGGGAGGATTCGCCACCCTCCTCGCCGGCTTTTGAGGAGCTAGTTGAGGTCGTGGCGCGAGCGGTCTCTCGTCTGGGCATTGATGGGCCGGAGGAGACAAGGGGCGCTCGTCCTAGGAAGAGCCTTTTGGACGAGCGTTACCTGCCTGCTCGCGTCATTTCCCCGCGCCGAGCTATGCCTTTTCTCCCAAATTTACATGCCGAGGTATCTAGGTCTTGGAAAAAGCCTGCCTCCGACAAAGTTCAAACACCTCATAGTGCTATGTATAATAATCTTGTCGGGGCTCAACATTATGGTTACGGGGGGATGCAGAGTGTAGACGAAGCTCTTGCGAATTACCTCGTTCCCCAATCTGCATCCTCCATAAAAGCTCCGGCGCTCCCCTCCAAACCGATACGCGTCACATCGTCTTTGGTGGGGAAAGCATATTCAGCTTCAAGTCAGGCTGCGGCGTGCCTACACACTACGGCACTGCTGCAGGCCTATCAGGCTGAATTGCTTGGGGACCTCAACGAGGGCGGTGGTATCGGTCCGGAAGCAGTGGCAGAGCTGCACCGGACCGTGGATTTGTCTCTTCGGGACACTAGGGAGACGGCCTACTCTGTCGGCCGCTCCATGGCAGCTCTGGTGGCCACAGAGAGACACCTTTGGCTCAATTTATCGTCAATAAAAGACAAGGATAAATTAGTTTTGCTGGACGCCCCTCTGTCCCCTTCGGGCTTGTTCGGCGATGCCGTGAAAAGCGTCGTCGACAAGTTTCAAGAGGCTGCACGACAGCAGGCGGCGTTCAGTAAAGTTCTTCCCCGCCGCCCTCCACGTGAGACCGTCAGTCAAGCGCGGTCTCAAAGCTCCCCGTACTGGGCCGCTCAAAAACAAAATGTTGCGACCCGTCTACCTCCGGTAGTTCCCGGGAGGTCGGGCCGGCAAAGTCAGTCCGCCGGTAGAAAGGGTGATTTGAGAGTTGTCCTGGATGCCAAGAAGGCTAAGACTAAGAGGGTCTGACGCCAAGCCGCAACAAGGTGGTGTCTCCCACGTGCAGCTCCAGAGTCAGCCCGCCATGGGAAAACCACCCCCTCTAAGGAGGGTCCTAGAGCAGTCCACCCGGGAATCCGGGAATCCCGGCCCAGTGGTGGATATGTTCACAGTACCAGAGACCAGCCCCGGGAGGCTGATTCCCCTAGTAGAATTCCGGGCTGCGTGGTCACAGCTACCCGGTATCTCTCAGTGGGTCCTGCGCACGGTAACCTCCGGGTACGCCATCCAGTTCGGGGTTTCACCACCCCAGTTCTCGGGGGTCCTACAGTCTGTGGTAGGCCCCCAGCAGGCTCTGGTCATGGAGCAAGAAGTAGAAACTTTGCTGGCGAAAGGGGCCATCGAGCATGTACCCCTCGCGGAAAGCATGTCCGGGTTTTACAGCCGGTACTTCGTAGTTCCAAAGAAGGATGGAGGGTTGCGGCCTATTCTGGATTTACATCTCTTGAATCGTCCGGTCAGGCGTCTAAAATTCAAAATGTTGACGCTCAAACAGATCAGAGTGCAGGTCAGGTCCAAGGACTGGTTTGTCACAGTCGATCTCAAGGACGCATATTTCCACGTCCATCGAGATGCTGTGCTCGCACACATGAAGGAGCTGGGGTTGAGGCTCCAAGAAGAGTCCTGCACAGAGAACCACTTTCTTGGGAGTCATTTGGACTCAGTGGCCATGTCTGCTCGGCTCTCTCCCGGTCGCATCGAGGTCATCCGTTCAGCCGTCAAGAGCATCAAGCTGGGCCAGCCGCTCACGGTAAAACACTTTCAGAGAGTATTAGGGCTCATGGCAGCGGCATCCAGCATCATCCCACTGGGCCTGCTGTACATGAGACCCCTGCAGTGGTGGCTAAAGACCAAGGGGTTTTTCCCGAAGGGGAACCCGCTTCGCACTATCACGGTCACGGGGCGATGCCTACTCACCCTGAGTATGTGGAAGAACTCTGAGCCCAGGGGAGGCTGCTCTCTCTCAGGGCAGCTTACATCCCGGGGGTCCAGAATGTGGGAGCAGACGCCCTATCGAGACAGGGGCCAAGACCAGGGGAATGGCAGCTCCACCCCGAAGTGGTGGAGCAGATTTGGGAAAGATACGGCAAGGCACAGGTCGACCTGTTTGCCTCAGTAGAGAACACCCACTCCCCTCTGTGGTTTTCGCTAGCACATCCAGCGCCTCTGGGGCGGGATGCCATGGTACAGGCGTAGCCGAGGTTACGCCTGTACGCCTTTCCCCCGATCGCTCTGCTCCCGGGAGTTCTGGCCAAGATTCGCCGGGACAAGGTCCATCTCACGATAGTTGCCCCCCACTGGCCTTCCAGAATATGGTTCGCGGACCTCGTGGCCCTCCTCGACGGAGTCCCTTGGGAGATTCCGATCAGGAGGGACCTTCTGTCCCAGGCGGAGGGTTGCATTCTTCACCTGCAACCAGAGCTAATGAAGCTGTGGGTCTGGCCCCTGAAGGGGCCCAGCTCATAGAATCCGGTCTCTCAGCCGAGGTTGTGGAGACCATCCTTCAGTCCAGAGCTCCCTCCACGAGGAAACTCTATGCCTTGAAGTGGAAACTCTTCACATCCTGGTGTAGTGAAAGGCAGGTGAACCCAGTAACCTGTCAGGTTGGCAAAGTGCTGGAGTTCCTGCAAGAAAGATTTGAGGCAGGGCTGTCCCCCTCCACCTTGAAGGTTTATGTGGCTGCCATAGCGGCTTGCCATGTACCTCTGGGTGGGGTATCCTTGGGCAGGGACCCCCTAGTCACTCGTTTCCTCCGTGGTACACTAAGGCTGAGGCCGGTGGCACAGACCAGGGTGCCTGCCTGGGACTTGTCCGTGGTACTCCTAGGCCTGTCCCAGCCACCCTTTGAACCTTTAGAGGAGCTCCCTATCAAGCTCCTCTCCCTTAAGACCCTTCTTTTGCTGGCCATCACCTCGCTTAACAGGGTCGGGGATCTGCAGGCCCTCTCGGTGGCTCCCTCATGCCTCAAGTTTGCGCCCGGGATGGCGAAAGCCTTTCTCCACCCGAGGCCAGGCTATGTCTCCAAGGTTCCCACCAATGTGGCTCGGTCTATCATGCTGCAGGCCTTCTGCCCTCCCCCATTTGATGATCATGAGCAGGAGCACAAGAACAAGGTCTGTCCAGTGCGAGCGCTGGACGCTTACGTTCTCAAGACTGCCACTTGGCGTATGTCGGACCAACTGTTCGTTTGCTTTGGGGCTCCTGAGAGGGCTCCAGCTTCCAAGCAAACCCTAAGCAGGTGGATAGTCGAGGCTATCTGTCTAGCTTACGAGTCGGCCGGACATGCTTCTCCTCTGAGGGTTCGATCCCACTCCACTCGTAGCATGGCGGCATCCAAGGCTCTCCTCTTCAGAGTGTCCTTGTCTGATGTTTGTGCTGCGGCTGGCTGGTCCTCAACGCACACATTCATGAGGTTCTACCAATTGGACCTTGATGCCGCCCCAGGAACCAGGGTGCTCTCTCAGTGAGCTGGGACACACCCGGATGCCAGCGTCGCTGAGGTGGCGTTGGTATAGCGTTCCCCTAGCGCTTTGATGCAGTTCGAGTTCTCTGAAAGGGAACGTCTCGGGTTACGAATGTAACCCTGGTTCCCCGAGGGGAACGAGACACTGCGTCTTTGCCTCAACTCCTTGCGCCTCCGTGCCCGCTTCAGACATTCATGCTGACGCGCCCGGGTGTCAGACGCGCCATTATGCTCTTCCTCATGACGTCACCGGCACGTGTCGGCAGTGACGCATTCACACGCGTTCTTCTCTCATTGGTTGCACACAGATCTTCACGTGACAGACGCGAGGCTATTTCCCCTAGCGCTTTGACGCAGTGTCTCGTTCCCCTCAGGGAACCAGGGTTACATTCGTAACCCGAGACGCTAGTTATAACACTAAGCTGCAATGAACAAGTTGCAACAATAATCATATATTTAGCATTGTATTAACCTATTAAAACCTTTTTCATGTCATTACATTGTTCAAAACACAACAAATGTAAAAAAAGGAAAAAATATATTTAATTCATAAGTTATGCTTATGATCATCAAGACGCAACTTTTTTAAACAAATAAAAATACGTGAATGAACTTGCATTGGATAACATGGTGTTACAACTAACCCGCTGTCTGTTAAAATGAGCCCCGTGAGGTAAGCCCCTTCTCACGGGGTAAGAAGTCACATTTTACTCCTTGCTTTTGCCGATACTGCAGAGAAACGGCAGGTCCGACGAACATGAAAACAGTGCTTATTTGTAGGAGAGGCTTATATGTTGTTTGTATAAAAATATGGTTTATCTAACCCTGTTACTTTGTTTATTATTTGGATAAAACCATGTATATTTCACTACGTGAACAATAGCGATCACAATTAATTAATGTTTAGAATATGAGGTAAAAACTTCTGTAAATCACTTATAAAAGTATCACTGTGGTGAATGATGCAGGGGTTGATGCAGGGGTTATTAAGGGGTTATAAAGGGGTTGGAACCTCCTGACTGTGTTATGAGAGGCTGTCATTAGGATATTTCATGTAAAAATGCGCACAAGGATCCTGAGCGTTAGGACTTTCCACACAAAACTGCGCATGGGTGAGGAAATTTTTTTCTTGTACACCGATACAATGCTCGTACACCGATTCGAACCTCCTCGACCCTCGTATACCAAGTCGCTCGTAAAACGAGGTATTACTGTGTATATATATACACATACATACATATATACACATGTATATATATATATATATATATATATATATATACACACACACACAGTAATATCTCAGTTTACGAGTTTAATTCATTCCAAGAGCGAGCTCGTAACCCAAAATGTCTATACAACAAAACAATTGTCCTCATAAGAAAAAAATTAAATAAAAATTAAATTGATTAGTTTCACACGACCATAAATGCCAATTTTAAATATTGTTTTGGTTTTGCCCGATTAATTACAGTTAAAATTATAACCATTAAGATCTCATATAAATACTAATTAATAATTGACAATTAAACTCCAAAATACATGACAATTTACTGTAATGCACTTCAGCTTTGAGCAGCGTGCGTGGAGGAGAAGAGAGGAGGAAGGAGGGGGGGGGGGGAGCGAGGAAAACACAAAAGAGGCTGTTTTTAGGTAAAAATGCGTAAAAATGCGCACGAAGATGCTGAGCGTTAGGACTTTTCCACGCAAAAATATGCACACACAGATACATGATACGGTGTAATGCTCATACACCGATCCAAAGTCACTCGTACACTTGTATCCAAAGTCACTCGTAAACCGATGTATTACTGTATATATATATATATATATATATATATATATATATATATACACTGTAAAAAAAATCCTAATTTTACAGAAAATAACTCTAATTTTTTACAGTATTTTCTTGTAAATCTAAATTGTTTAAAACTATGTAAAATTACAATAAATATCAGTAAATTAACAACTTGACTGTTATTTTAAGGATTATATCATTAATGACCAATTACAGTAATTCTTATTTTTTATACAGAAAATTACTGTATTATTTATACAGTATTTTTCTATTTTTATACATTACGTACAAATTCATGTAAAATTACAATAAATATCAGTAAATTAACAACTTGATTGTTATTTTAAGGATTATATCATTAATGACAAATTACAGTAATTCTTATTTTTTTATACAGAAACTTACTGTATTATTTATACAGTATTTTTCTATTTTTATACATTACGTACAAATTCATGTAAAATTGCAATAAATATCAGTAAATTTAACAACTTGACTGTTATTTTAAGGATTATATCATTAATGACAAATTACAGTAATTCTTATTTTTTTATACAGAAACTTACTGTATTATTTATACAGTATTTTTCTATTTTTATACATTACGTACAAATTCATGTAAAATTACAATATCAGTAAATTTAACAACTTGACTGTTATTCTAAGGATTATATCATTAATGACAAACTTAAGAAGCCACAGTAAACTTTATTGTTTATGTTATACTCCTGTAAGGGAGTGATATATGTTGATTATAAATCAGACCCGCGATGTTCATTCACTTAACTTTATAACGTGAATACAAACAGAAACAGACACATACACAAATGATATACAACAAGTACATAGCTTTACACTTAACAGAAACAACGAGTAACGAAAGCATTAAAACACATATAACAAACACTTCCTGTGTGTTGCGACATTGTCAGCGCGCGCGCGCGCTATCGCGGTACATTTGAGCTAACACCGTGACACTGAACACGTTGATACTGAAAACACTTAACCCGCACAACACTCGAATATGCTAGACAAAACACTCATGACACTCAAACCTGTCTTTCCAACCGTGCATACCTGTAAGGGAGTGATATATGTTGATTATAAATCACACTCGGTCACCCAAGATGTTCTTTCACTTAACTTTATAACGTGAATGAAGTCTCTCGCGAGAACTCCCTTCATCCCGCCACGCAGCGACGTGCACGTCACACGTACAACCAATCACAAAATTATGAACTTGAAATGAATAACCTATTCTAGAACACAATATATTTACAACCAATATTCATATCAAAGAACAACGAACAAACAATAAAAAACAATCACATAAAAATAAATCAAACTCAATTATTTACACATATCACATATACATTTGATTAACGCTAAGTTGTATGCATTAGCTTACCTAACCCTAACCCTAAAAGCCTGACAATGTCAATGCCAAATACCTTTAAATATTGTGGTATTCTGACATGTTTCTAACTGACACATCTTCTACTCATAAAGATCAGGACTTACAAGTTTACCACTCATATTTACAGCATTGTGGTGCTTAATAACCTTAACCCCAAACCCAGGCCTGGTCTCACAGACAGGGTTAAGACTAAGCTAGGATTAGCCCTTAGTTCAATCAAGACATTTAAGTATCTTTAATATACGGCTAAAATAATAATAATAATAATAATAATAAGACACATTTGTTACATAAATGAATTGCCTCAGCCACAAAAGTAAGTTTATAATGATTTGTTGAACATCAAATTGTCCTAAAACGCTGCCACAGGGGCAACCACTCAAAGTCTGTCTAAAAAGTCTGTCTCATGAGACTATACCATGATTAAAATGAAACTGAAGTTTTTGTCCTAAAATAACAAGGCTGCAAAAGATCAAATGCAGACGAGAAGTCCACAAACAAAAAGCCATGCAAAAGCCCAAGCTGTTTTTGTGCTCAAAGTTGATGTGTTAGAAGCAGGAAAAATGGGCAAGCGTAAGGATTAACAGATGAGCTACTGGAGCTCAAACTGCTCAAGAAGTTAATGCTGGTTCTGATAGAAAGGGGTCAGAATACACAGAGCTTCTCAGTTTGTTGCATATGGGGCGGCATAGCCACTGACCAGTCAGGGTGTCCATGCGGACTCCTGTTCACCTCCAAAAGTGCCAACAGTGGGCACGTGAGCATCAGAACTGGACCACGGAGCACAGATTCCGATGAATCATATTTTCTTTTGCATCATGGTGGCCAGGTGCGTGTGCATTGCTTACAAGACTTAAAGGATCTGTTGCTAACATATTGGGGGTCAGGGCTTTTTTTTTACCAGCAAAAGGGGGACCAACACAATATTAGGAAGGTCATAATATTATGCCTGATTATGCAATGTTAGCAAACAAGTGTTGCTTTGGACAGAAGATTAAACCTAAACCAACAGGTTGTGTAACAGTGGCACACAGTAAAAGTGAAAATGAGAGTTGACATTATTAGGCAGAGTATTTCTAAAGGAAATATCAGGTAAATAAATTGTATAATTTATAATAAATAAAATACAATAATACAATTTATAATTGTATAATACAATAAAGTTTTATTGCAGTGCATGATTGCCATATATATTACTATTGTATTACCATATATATCATGCACTGCAATTAAAAAAAACAATATATAATATATACTCAATATATACACATATATATGTGCAATAAAAACCCAATTTAAACAATTATTTAATACAACAGCCTACAAATGCCACATTAGGCTATTGTATGTCTGTGTTGCTTTGAGCATGATTGGTTATGCTGAGTTTCATCCAGGAATCTGGCCAATGACAAATGTGCGCGCCTTCTACAGCGTGCGCGCCTTTTTTCAAATTTGAATCCGTTTGTTGGAAAGCGAGTGTGCGCGCGCGCGCGTATCTGTCTGTGTGCGTTGCAGCTCGCCATCTGCAGTGCGCAGTACTACTTCAGCTCGGTTTTGCATGGATTATTACATTGATTATTTTACGTCGGACTGCAAATTTTTAGGCAAATTTAAGTTGCGGATTGTTAATGGTGATCAAACAAGAAAAAATGCAATATGGCCAACGACTTTTACCAACGCGTAACGTTACTGGACAACTACAGAGGGTAAGTTAAATAATTTAGCTTTTATTAAAAAAATATAGTCTGCTACATTGTGATGTAATGTGTTTAAGTAATAATCTAATCCCGATAACGACATTACATAGTTCAATGTATTAGCTAACATTAACGTTACTGTGTGTTGTTAGCATGTGTTAATATTGTAAACTAGGATTAAGATAAAAAAAATCTATATAAGCTTTGTAAATGAGTGAACTGAGAACGGAGTCTTGTACAAGCTCTTTTGAAAATCCCTGTTAGTAAGTAAATGGCTAAATCCAGCCACACGATCTTCAGGAGCGGTGAGTATTGACATACTAGCATTAGGAAAGCTGAATTTTCAGCATCATTACTCCAGTCTTTAGTGTCACATGATCCTTCAGAAATCATTCTGATATGCTTAAGAAACATTTACTATTATTATTAATGTTGAAAACAGCTTGTAACGCGTTTATTCTCTAGGAGAGGCCGGTGTTGTACCGCATTAGCCTAATACGCGCTGCATCGAGCATATTCGTCTACAAATCGATGTTTTCACACCGCAAACACTTAGAAAGTACACAGAAGTTTTGTGTACGCTTGAATAAATAAGCAGAAAATGAAAGTATATTACATTTATAATGAATTATAGTAGGCCTATGGGTTTACATGGGGAGTCAGATTTTTACAGCCGAAAAATAAGACTCACCATATTTATCTTATTATCTCATCATATGGTGAGTCTGTGAGCTTTTAAACCAGAGTTAGTGAGGGGAGTGAGATTTTCAAAGGTGCAGAAAGAAAGATTTTCAAAGATTTTTCTGCTGTGAAAATCTGACTCCCCCTGGTAAACCCATTATAAATGTAATATAATTTCATTTTCCGCTTATTTAAGCATACGCAAAACTTCCGTGTACGTTTGCTGTGTGAAAACATCGGTTTTTAGGCGAATATGTTCAAGAAAGTGCGTTTCATTTAAATGCAGCGCTTATTAATGCGCGTGCATAGGGGAGTGAGATTTGTCCGGGGAGTCAGATTTCGGTACAACACCGGATAGCTCGCCTAAACGTAGAGTGAAGCACTAAGACACAAATATCAGTTCTGATATTCCACATGAGGGGTCCTTTATTAACAGGAACTGTCCATTCTACACACACCGGGGCAGTTGGCAATCGCGTTACTAAACAACAACAAAACAATAGTAAGAGCAACATAAATGAAAACTGTGTGAAAAACCTCACTCCACATACATGCGTTGCTTCCCTGCTCGCGCACCGTTCGAACGACCTCATTACTGCTCTTGAGAGTGAAAAAGCGCTCCGCCTTAAAGGAGCAGTACCCACTATAACGTTACAAGCTGTGTACATTTTTTCAGGATTATTTAATGAATAAAAAGTTCAAAAGAACAGCATTTATCTGAAATATAAAGCTTTTGCAACATTATAAATATCTATAGTGTCACTTTAATGCATCCTTGCTGAAAAAGTTTATGAATTTCTTTCCCAAAAAAACTAAATCTTACCAACCCAAAACTTTTGAACGGTATACAATGTCACAAAAGCTTTCTATTTCAGATAAATACTGTTCTTTTGAACTTTCTATTTATCAAAGAATCATAAAAAGAACTGTTTTCAACATTGATAATAGATAATCATAAATGTTTCTTGAGCAGCAAATCCTCATATCAGAATGATTTCGGAAGGATCATGTGAAACTGAAGGCTGGAGTAATGCTGGAAATTCAGCTTTGCATCACAGGAATAAATTACATTTTAAAATATATTCAAATAGAAAACAGTTAATATGCATTTTAATAATATTTTGCAATATTACAGCTTATTTTCTTTTTTTTTTTTTATAATTTAATAGCATAAATGCAGCCCTGGTGAGCAGAAGTGACATCTTTAAAAACATACAAAAATATTACTGTTCTAAAACATTTGACCGGTAGTGTACACACACACACACACTGTTCAAAAGTTTGGGATCGTAAGATTTTTTATGTTTTTAAAAGAAGTTTTGTCTGCTCACCTGCAAGGCTGCATTTATTTAATTACTCATACTAACAGTAATAATGTGAAATAATATTACAATTTAAAATAACTTTTCTATTTGAAAATATTAAAAAATGTAATTCATTCTTGTTAGCAAAGGTGAATTTTCAGCATCATGACTCCAGTCATAAATTTAATAAATAAATGCTGTATAATTTTAATAAACGCTGTATAAGTGCTGTTCATTTTGTAAAGTGTTACAGTTTTGTATTCAGTATGTTTAGATTGTCACCATAATCCTAGTTTGAGAATTTGATAAACTATTGTTAATTACTGAAGTAATTTAAATTTTGTATTTTATTTATTCAATAATTGTGATTTTAGATTACATGTTTTACATAATTTAAACACTATTAAATTATATGTAAACAAATGCTGCAAATGGAAGTTTGAGATGATTTTAATTATTTTTTATACTGTTTATACTTATTTTATCTGCCAAAATAAAACTTAATTTTAAATCTTGAGCACGTCTTGACTATTTATTGTTTGACTGTAATCATTTAGGAAATCTGTAAAATAAGTGTGTATCTGTAGAACTCTTAACACTGTCGTTTTATTGAAGGTGTTTCACTGTAATCATTTAGTAAATACCTGTAAAATAACAGTGTTTATCCATAGAACTCTTAGCAATATCAGTTAATTGAAAGTTTTTGACTGTAATAATTTTGTAAATACCTGTAAAATAACAGTGTTTATCCGTAGAACTCTTAGCAATATCATTTAATTAAAGGAGTTTGACTGTAATAATTTAGTAAATACCTGTAAAATAACAGTGTTTAACCATAGAACTCTTAGCAATATCATTTAATTAAAGGTGTTTGACTGTAATAGTTTAGTAAATACCTGTAAAATAACAGTGTTTATCCGTAGAACTGTTAACACTGTCATTTAACTGAAGGTTTTTGATCATAATAATCTAGGAAAGATCCATAAAATAACAGTTTTACACTGTAAAAAAAAAATCATAAAAAAACGGTAAATGACTGGCAGCTACGGCTGCCAAACAAAAACCGTAAAAAAAAGGTAAAATATCTTACTTTAAACACGGGGAAAATCTGTAAAATAACATGTTTTTTCACTAAAAGTTTTAATGAAAATTTCTGTAAAATTATTTTTTTTGCACTTTATTTGAATTAAGATATTTTACTTTAATTTTATGGTTTTTGTTTGGCAGCCGTAGCTGCCAGTCAATTACCGTTTTTTTACGAGATTATTTTTTACAGTGTATATATATATATATATATATATATATATATAGTAATTTTGATTAAAAGAAATACAGATTAAAAAAAATCATTTTAGAACAAGCAACTAGGAAATGGGCTGCTTTAGTAAGTTATTAGTGAATACCATTACTGAGAAGAGTATTATGAGAGATAGTGGGTCTGATAGAACTTTTATTCTCTAGGTCAAGACATAAATTTGTAAAAAAATAAAAAGTATATTGACTTTGACATACCAGTGTACACATTATGACAAATTATGTTTGAAAACAGCTTTGTCATAGCATCCTTTCAAGGGCTAAGGGGGTCTTCAAACCTACAGTCTTCAAACGAGCTCTTCCTTGGCCAGCGGTCCCATTCTTCCCTAGCCAGGTGGTTTTGGGACTCCCAAGCCCAGTGGTATCAATGCTCCCAAGTCCAGTGGTCCCTAGCCTGGTGATCCCAGTGCTGACTAGCCTGGTGGTCAGCATTTTGTTGGTAGACATTCAGTAACTCAATAACGAACTTGATAAAGTTAACGGTTGGATTACTTTTCAGAGATATATAAGAAAATATCTCTGTGGTGATATGAAATAGCTGTGTGGTGGCTTTCAGTGAAACACGGTGATCAACACATACGTCACACAGCCAGGATTCTTGGTCTTCCATCAGGACATTACGTTAAACTTTTATAAGAGCAGAGGTGGTGAGGTACGTTTTATGATTAACTGTCGGCAGGGCATGATAATAATAAATCATGAAAATTCGTAAAGTGTGTTCCTTCTACATCACTCTGAAATTCAGCATAATCACTGTTATACTTATTATCAGCATAATAATAAACTGTTATCTACATGTCATCACAACTGGAGAAACCAAAACACTGGATTATCTCTAGTTTATTGTAAATGGACTTAAATAGAAGCACCCTGGGGATGCTTTTCCTGTTCTAGGAGCTTTAAATAGACCTATTAAAAGGAAAGTTATTCTTAAATACCATCTGCATATTAATGTCTCCACATAAGGAGATCAGATTTTTGATCAGTGCTATTCACCACTGAAAGACAGTTGCAAATCCCCTCCTGGCCTGCCTTTGGTGAAGGTGACCATATTAACATAATGCCTGCATACAGACAATACCTCAAACAGGAAAAAGAAAAAAAAACGTCCGTCAGACCAATCCACAAATGGAGTGAGGATGCCATCTCATGACTCTAAGATTACTTTAAATCCACATACTGTTAATTTCTCAAAATGCAGCAGGCAATGACATCAATGAATATAAAGGCTCTGTCATCTGTTATATTAACAAATGCACAGATGTTGTTCTCTCAACCATTTATGACATTTCCCAACCAGAAGCAGAGAAGTGTGCATTAACTTGAGAGCACGAACCAGTGATTTTAACCAGGTATGACCTTCAAAAAGCTATTAGGGCTGCTAAAAGAGCCTACAGGGAGGGAGTGGAGTCAGATTATATTTGGAGTATTTTAACCTCCTTACCAGATGAGCCTAACACCTTCTATGCTCGGTTTGAGGTTGATGACAAACCTCCTGTGGTGAAAATTCCAACTGACTACAGACAGCCACTTTTTTGAGTTGAGTACATTCTTCTGTCAGCTATAACTCTGCATTCAACATTATCATCCCCACAAAATTATAGCCAAAGACCTGCAACTAAACAGCCAACTCTGTAACGGGATTCCTCAATTTTCTGACAACTGAATCTGTCCTCCACACTAACACTCAGTACTGGTGCTCCACAGGCATTCTTGGCCCCCTTCTGTACTCCCCGTTAACATATGACTGTATGGAAAAACACAGATCAGATATTATCTGTAAGATTTTCAGAAGATGCAATCATCTTAGGCCTCATCCGATGAAATGTCCTACAGGGAGGAGGTTAGTAGTGTAGTGACAATAACCTTTCCCTGAATGTCATTAAAACAAAAAAAAACTGATTGTGGATTACAGGAAAACATGGAGAGGGGAACATGCTCCTATTCACATCAATGAGCTACAGGTTCAAAAGATCAAAAACTACAAGTTCCTTGGTGTCCACATCCGCATCCACTTATGATTTCTCCTCATCCAACCATACAGACACAGAAAGCACAACAACATATTTTTCTTCCTGCAGAGCTTAAAGAGTATTGGTGTTACCTCAAACATTTAGACTAACTTCTATTGTTGCACCATAGAGAGCATCATGACTGGCTGCATCCCCACATGTCATGGCAGCTGCATTGCCCTGGACCGTAGAGCACTGCAGAGAGTGGTGAGAACAAGGATTGCAGTAACCCAGCTCATTAATTCAATGCCACTTCACATTCAAGTCTTTTCTTTTAAAATTAGCCAAAGCCAAGTTCTGTCATGCAATCCCTGTCCCATCATGTGTTTCCTTTAGCTCATGTGTCTTCGCATTAGTTCATTGTAATGATTGCTTTCAGGCCCTCATGTTTCCATTCGCTTTGTGCGTGTAACCCAGGGGTGGGCAAACTACGGCCCGCGGGCCATATCCGGCCCGTTGGGCTTTTTAATCCGGCCCGCCGAACTTGCATTAAACCTCCTTTATTTTACATTTCCCTGTAATGTCACTCTGTCGTGGCTGCAAGCGGCAGTGGCGCTGAAGCTGTGCTGGAAAGTAGGCGTGTGTCGCAAACCCCTCTACACCCCCCTTTATGGTGTTAATTCCGTGCTAAAAAGGAATGAGCGCAAAACTGATGTTTGCGCGCGCATAAATTACATCTGCGAGCGGAAAACAGAGCTACACGTAAATACGGGTACCCGCGAGGTCATTTTAATCAATCACGCGCGCGTGACATCTAATCTGCGCGCGCGAACATTCGCCCGCTCTGGACTGCTGTTTTTGCTCGCGCGAGCATTTTTATTTTTGTCAGTCGTGGGGCGAGGCTTGCTCTTGTAATAGTAACATCAAACGTCATTGGTTAGTTCCCTTTTTTCCAGAGGTCAGTTGATTGGACGCCTGTGATTGTCAATCTAGAACTGAGGCATATGATTCAGTCACATTGCATATTATGGTTTTTCTGTCGATTAAATTGTATTAATATTGTTTTGTTGTAATTTCACGTGTCCCAGTCGAGTGATTTAAGACCAAACTATAATTTATATAGGTTTTCTAGGATTTCTTATAAGTAAATGCACAGGTACGACCTTCACCCCGGCCCCTCTGCCAATTTTAAGAAACCAATGTGGCCCGCGAGACAAATAGTTTGCCCACCCCTGGTGTAACCCATTGTAATCGAGTCAGGTCTATGTCAAATTTAAGACTGATTTAATTTATATGTATTTTTTTCATGTTTGATTTCATAGATTGCACAAAATAGGAACACCTTTAGTGAATATATCATAGCTCTAATTCAGCATTAAAGTTAAATAAAATATAAAGATACACACAAAACAAATTTGCCTGTGTACCCACTACAGAGACAGAGCAAGCGGTAAATGTCTAAAGGACTTAACAAGACAACTCTGAAAACATCAGAACATATTTACACACAGGCACTGTCTTTATAAGTAAAACGCAGATTTAAAACCACAAACAATGATGATATTTAAAAAGACAAATTATTATTTGGGGTTTTCTCCTTTGTCATTATTGTCAACTGGGGGAAAATCTGTTTGTCTAGAATGTGCAGAAATGAGTGGAGTGATACAAACAACGAGCAGTCCAGATGCTGATACTGGTGAAATATCATAACTCCCAAAGGCCTCTGGCTAATCAGATTTAAGATCCAGAACTAGATTATGTATAAATACACACACACACACACACACACACACACACACACACACACACACACACACACACACACACACACACACACACACACACACACACACACACACACACACACACACACACACACACACACACACACACACACACACACACACACACTCTCTCTCTCTTTTACCTTGTGGGGACTCTCCATAGGCATAATGGTTTCTATATAGTACAAACTATATATTCTATCCCCTTCAAAACTAACCCTATCCATCACAGAAAACGTTCTGCCTTTTTACATTTCCATAAAAACTTCATTTGGTCCGTTTATTAATCAATTTCCCTTGTGTGGACCGCTGGCTGGTCCCCACAATGTAGGAGATTTCAGGTTTTATTCCATTTGGTCCCCTCAAATGGAATATAAAACTGTAAACACATTTTTGATTGTATCAAAACAGCTCTTAAATAAGAGTATTTTACTGTCATAATACCGAAATGTTGAAGTTTTGTGTATGGAACTGGATATTTATTTTAAACCATAATAAATAAAATAATAATAATAATAATACAAATAATAATAATCAATCAAACTGGCCTAAAAGTAATTACCTGTACTGGAGCTGATGGTCTCTTTGCCAATGACGTGGCCCAACAAGTCATACTGATTGAGTCTAGAACCATCAGGAGCCACAGAAACAGATTTTTCATCATCCGCAGTCCAGATGTAAACAACCTCATTGTTGGTATAAGCATCTAAGAAAGAGAAACAATAGCAGTACTGGTTTATTCGGACCAAGCTTGCAAACAATTGTAACGTTGTTTTGGTATTCTTAGCCTTTGTATTTTGTTCTTTCTTTTTAAAGTGCTTCAGCTTTAATGTTTTAGTATTGCTTCAGTTACTCTTATAACACATGTCAGTCCTGGTCCTGGAGAGTATCTTCCAGCATTTATCTCCAACCTGCTTTAACACACCTGCCCGTAATGATCAAGTTGAAGACCTGAAGATCTTAATTACAGTACCCATGCCAACCTTCCCCTAAGCCAACCAATACTTGTATTTTGATTTGGCTAGAATGTCTTTGCTCATTAAAATAGTGTGTGGTGTGTAGTGTATAAGTATTTATTTTTTACAAGCTTTATGACATTATATAAAATAAAAAGAACTGTGAAAAAGCTTCTATTACCATGAATGATGTAACTGCTAAGTTGGCAAAACACTATCTAAAAATCATAACGTAGCACAAAACAAATTTCATGAAGAAAAAGACCCATGCTGGCTGTGGGTAGCAGTAGACTGAATACATGCATCTCAATAAGGGCAATTGGAATGCAACTTTAATAAAAGCCGACTACACATGGGTCAACTGCTCCCTCCGATTAGCTGCATCCTTGACTCCAACTTATATAATGGGGAAATGTAACAAAAATCTTATTGAACATGAATACATGAGGACAAACTTGAAGCACGAAAAAAACAATTATTTTGGTGGTCTTTATGCAGTCACAAACAATGCACACATGCAGATTGATACACGAGCACGAGCACGTCTCTAAACAAGTGAGCAGGAGAACACCTGGCAGGCTTAACACTAGAAACATAATTCAAACAGCAGGCAGAAGATTATTGTTTTCTTCTAATAGAAGGTCATTAATCAAAAGCTAAACACACAAAATGTAATTTCACTTCATCCATTTTGAATAGCATTTGATAATGAAGTACATTATTCCATCTTCAAATATATATTTGCATAGTACGACTGACATCAGTATATATTTATGGGGAGTCTGGCCTTTTTGGAAATGGTACGAGCTAAAAAGGTCAGTGGTGTCACAGACTTTCAGCACATTATACAAGAAGTCTTAAATTTAGTGCCTGGGTTAAAACTCAATTAATACTGTGATGAGAAAGAGAATGGAACATGAGAGAATGAATTAGAAGCCATTAAAATTGAAATGGAGAAGGGAATATTTAATCGAATATCACTTCCCAACACTGTATTCATGCGAATGACCTTGCTATAAGTTGATTAATAGTCCAATAATAGTATATAATTCTCAATAGAGTATTTCCTTCAAGTATTGGTTTAATGTACAGTGTAAATGTCCATTGCATCTAAAACAAGCAGCTGGTTAAAGAGGGAATGAGGGGCTTGTAAGTGTTTTTAGATTTCTGCTCGCTTGGTATCCTCAATCATAAATCAATCAAAAAATCTAACATTTTTTTCTGCTGGAGTGAAATAAATTTTTACCAGGTTTTCCAAATCTGGGAATCGAGGATATTATATACAATTTTTTTTTTTCTTGTGGTGTTGCTGAATTTATAGTCTTTCAGCGAAGGAAATATAGTTGACTAATCATGGCTCCCTGACGAGGCACTGCATCTTGGGCAACGCTATCAGCATGAACGGTATCTGAAGCATGTGTGTACAAACGAAAATTTTATGTGCAGATGACAGTCCATGACCACAACCCCATGACTGACCCTGTCTTTTTGCCTCAGTGCCCGCTGGACCAAAACAGTCTTCTATCACGAGTGCATCTTCATGAGGGCCTCCAATTTCCTTAAGAGCTGAATGTGCTCATGTAAAAGCTAGATTACCATCCAATTGGGAGAAAATAAAATAAAAATAAATCTCCTTATCGTGAATGTCCATCCAGATGTCCAGCTTCCTCTGGCAGTTGGATGTTCTCCAAGAAAGTGTTTGTTTGTCTTACACACGCATCCAAACAAGAAGCTCCTACAAAAGAGCTGAAGACATTGTAGGTCTTCTCTTATACTCATTGGTGCTCTGGCGATGGTATCAAGGACTGCCGTCAATCAAAGAAATTTTCACGTGGACACACATCAATCATCAGTCAGGCTGATGGCATTCCCTGTAGTCTTAAATATATGCAGTGTGACAATTTGGAAGGAACTATACAATATTTAACAATTTTTAACAACAAAAAAACAATGTGTCACAATTATGTTATATTAGTTTCTAATATAGTTAGTTTCTCTTCAATCACCTCTGTCCTTTGTCCTACAGCTGTTTGTCATTGTAACAATGTTTAACGTTCAGGGAGGAAGGAGGCGGGAACCGGCAGACATTTAACACACTTTAATAATAAAATAAAACATAAATCCAAAACGAAAGTAATGGCGGCGGCCCCTCGCGGTCGACCGCCGCCCACACAAAACATAACATAAAATCCAGGCCTGGTCCTCTCTCGTCTTCACTGTCGTCGCTCCTCCTTTTAAGCCTCCGCTCCTCCGTGAGATGAGAGACCGATGGCTCGCAGGTGTCGCTCATTATCCATCACGCCACCAGCTCCCGTGACGCTCTCACGGTCCCTCGACCCCGCCCTGCTCGCCACATACCCCCAACGCCCTTCGCAGGCCGGGGGGTACTCCCGAGACTGCGCTCTACTCCCCCCCCCCCCTTCCTCCGGGGGGCCCGATCACGGCGGCCGCGGTACC
Source organism: Rhodeus uyekii (assembly GCA_037043235.1). Taxonomy (NCBI): domain Eukaryota; kingdom Metazoa; phylum Chordata; class Actinopteri; order Cypriniformes; family Acheilognathidae; genus Rhodeus; species Rhodeus uyekii. The sequence continues at coordinate 649,564 of JAWRVZ010000052.1, forward strand.
TGGGGGTAAGGACAGACGAGGCGAGGGAAAAGGAAACGGAGACAAGAGGAGCGACAGCGACGAGAGAGGGGAGAGAGGAAAAAGAAAAAAAAAATCTTGGTCCGGTTCCCAGACACGCTGACTCTCGGTCCTCGACTGACCGAGAGACTTCCTCGCGGCGCCATGCGGTGGCACCGGACGCTGATCGCTGGACGGCTTGGCGCTCCTCCGCCTCCTGGCGGCCGGCGACGACTCCTCTCGAGGGCAGCCGGCAGCGAGTCCCCCGTTTCCTGCTCCTCCCCAGCATGGCGGACGGCAGCAGGCTTTCGGCACGCTGGCAAACGGGGCGACTCCTCCGCTCCCTCGCAGACGGCAGCCTCCCACCTCGTCCCAGGAGCGCGGTCTCTAGCTCGCCGTCCCAGTCGATCCTTTCTCGCTCCAGCACCACCGCCTCGGGCAGACGCTCGCGGTTTTCACCCTCTCGCGCTGCCCGACCTTCGCAGCACCGCGAGTCCTCCCAGCAGCGAGGGCTCTCCGACAGCGTGTCCCTCCAACCTCCCGGGTTTCGGCACCAGTGTAACAATGTTTAACGTTCAGGAAGGAAGGAGGCGGGAACCGGAAGACATTTAACACACTTTAATAATAAAATAAAACATAAATCCAAAACGAAAGTAATGGCGGCGGCCCCTCGCGGTCGACCGCCGCCCACACAAAACATAACATAAAATCCAGGCCTGGTCCTCTCTCGTCTTCACTGTCGTCGCTCCTCCTTTTAAGCCTCCGCTCCTCCGTGAGACGAGAGACCGATGGCTCGCAGGTGTCGCTCATTATCCATCACGCCACCGGCTCTCGTGACGCTCTCACGGTCCCTCGACCCCGCCCTGCTCGCCACAGTCATTATGTTCATTATGTTCACCATTGTGAAATCAGCATCACCTGAGAAAACCTTTCTATTGTGGAGAACTCCACAATATCTCCTTTGTCGTCTGGCTGCCAGAATGTACAAGACCTTAAAATCTCTGTATTGGACTGGAGTCAATTATTATATGGTATGGTCACCCATCAGGTGTCCTGTCAAGGCAGGGGCCGAGGCCCAGGGAAAATTGGCCTCTTTTGGGCTGGAAGGAAGAGCTCAAAGCTGAGGCTATCTATCTGGCTTAGGAGTCAGCTGGATTTCCTTCTCCGTGAGGGTCCATGCCTACCCCACTAGCAGCGTGGCTGCTTCTACGTATCCCTAATGTTTGTGCTGCGGCAGGCTGGTCCTCCGCACACATTCTAGAGGTTCTCGGGTCTCGGGTTATGCATGTAACCTTAGTTCCCTAAGGGGGAACAAGAAGCTGCGTCATTTGCCTAAGCTCCTTGCGCCTCTGGGCTTGCTTCAGACACTCTCTGAGCTGCCGCTTTCGGTTTCTGGTGCCCTTTTATGATCCTGAATCATGATGTCACTGACCGGCGAAAATGCTTCCAATTTCACAGTGCTTCACGAGCATGTAGTCTCGTGAAGCACTGTGAAATCGATCACGGGATGATCGTCACGGGTCTGTGATGTCATACATTAGGCAGTTCCTTTCTAGGATCATATTAATGTGCAGAGTTTATGTATTTCTTCATGACTAGTTGACAGAACCTTATTACTCTTTGCCTGGGGCAACGGTCCATTATACGATTGACCAATCAGAATCAATTATTTGAGAGCAACGTATAATAATTATGCTTACAGGGCACATCTTGCCCTATTGTTATTGAAATAATTTATATTTTGACAATCAACAGATAGTACTGTAAAGTCAGTCTTTTTGACAAAAAACAACAACAAATAAAACAAAAACAAAACATATGACACAAAGCGGGAGAAACATTTAAGGTGAAACTTCTAACATTGGTATATATATATACATTTTTTTATGTATTGGCTATTCATCACTTCACGTCTATGATAACTGGAGATGTGCTTTGCTTTAAAAAGAATAAACAAGCTGTTATTAATATTAATGGGAACATCTCCAGCATTGCAAAAACAAAATCAAAACCAACCCAAATTAACACTTTTCTTCTACTTCTTAGGTCTTTAAACAGGAAAGAATAAACACATCTTGAAACATGACAAATATTTAAAGAGAAAAATGAACAGACAAAAATGAATTAATTGCATTGTGAGGTGGAAGCCAAGGTTGATTGGGGGATTGAGGGAACTATGCTTATAATCGACTATAATTACAAAAAAATAATTATGCAACCGACAGTACAACATCTTTTTTTGTAGTCGCTTGACTTTATGCAACACAAATCTAACAAGAGGTCACCACAAAAATAGCTATTGTGGGGGAACATGTACTAGTGAAAATGTATGAGCAGAGAAATTTTGTTTTATTGCCCAGTGGAATGTTTTATTCATAAAGACGTGACTGCTGTGTCATGGCGACCTTTGGTGTCATTGGCTGGACTATTCATCTAAAGCTCTGAAAAAGAAAGGGGGGGGGGGGGGGGGGGTGTCCATGCGTATGAAAAGAAGTCAATTTTGTTGGTCTACCTTTGGGGTAGATATGACATTATGTACAATTTTGAGTTCTGGAGAAAGACACTGAGCTATGTACAGAACTGGAATGTATTTAAGACAAAACAGGGGTTTGTCTCTGGGATGCTCTTCCTGCACCCACCTAATCCAGTTCATTATGCTGGACAGATTTCGATGTCAAGCTCATCACCAAGATAATTGTGCAGGGTACATGTAATATACTAAAACACTGTAGAGAATCTGAGCAAATGCACTTAGACAATGTGGCTCTCAACATTTGGGCAAGCACACCCCTACACATTGTCTAGATCCCTCAGCCCCCATCAAATGAAATAAAATGTAGTCCAAAATGTCTTCCATGAATATTGCTTATTATTATTCAGTGTTTATTTTAATTAGGTCTAATATAATATTTATACTAACATTCAAATGTTTGGGGTTAATAATTTTTTTTTTTTTTTAAAGAAACTACTATTTTCATTCAGCAAGGATTCATTGATATGATAAATTGATATACGAGTTTTTAAGCATATTATAGTGGGTGTTTTTTAAATACTATAGCCTTTAGAGATGTTAAGGTAACTTTACAATTCTAACATATTCTGTTTACCAAAAAGGTTAAAGAAACTTGTTTAAAAATCCTATTTATGATATATTCAAAGTGGAACAGTTATCAATTGATGCAGGCCTAAGAGGGGAAGTTGCTTGGGGACCTCGATGAGGGCAGCGGCATTGGACCAGAGGTAGTGGCTGAACTTCGTCGAACCACAGACTTGTCTCTCTGAGCCACTAGTGAGACGGCCTTCTCTATCGGCCGCTCCATGGCTGCTCTGGTGGCCACGTAGAGGCATCTATGGCTCAATCTAACAGCCATCAAAGACAAGGATAAGAACTTTCTCTGTCCCCTTCTGGCTTGTTCGGCAACTCAGTAAAGCCTGTCGAACCTGTAGATCTATGTGGCTGCTATAGCTGCTTACCACGTACCTCTGGGTGGCATGTCCGTGGGCAAGGACCCCCTCATCACGGTTCCTACAGTACAGACCCGGGTTCCAGTCTCGTACCTGTCTCTGGTACTCCAGGGACTGGCCTAGGCCCCCTTTGAACCTATCAAGGAGATTTCCATCAAACTACTCTCGCTCAAGACTCTCTTTTTGCTGGCTATCACCTGGCGTAATGTTTTTTTCCACCTGAGGCCTGGCTTTGTCCCTAAGGTGCCCACTAATGTGACTCGATCCATGGTACTGCAGGCCTTCTGCCCTCCCCATTTTGACGATTATGACCAGGAAACCACGAACAAGGTCTGTCCAGTTCGAGCACTGGACGCTTACGTACACAGGACTGCCACCTGGAGTAAGAATGACCAGTTATTTGTGTGCAGCATCTAAGCACACTTTGAGCACGTGGATAGGTGATGCTATCTGCTTAGCTTATGAGTCGGCTGCTTCCAAGGCACTCTTCTTCAGGGTGTCCCTTGCTGATGTTTCCCTCACGCAAACTTTTCAGAGGTTTTAACAATTAGACCTCGACTCCGCTCCGGGGACAAGGGTGCTGCCGTAATTAGCTGTGACACACCTACGGCTGGCGTCACTGAGGTGTTGTTGACATATCATTCTCCTAGTGCTTTGATGCAGCTCGATTTCCCATTAAAGGGAACATCTCAGGTTACGAATGTAACCTTAGTTCCCTTAGGGGGAACGAGACGCTGCATCTTCAGCCTCAGCTCTTTGCGCCTCCGGACTCGATTCAGACACTTAACCAAGCTGCCGTTTCTGGGTTCCGCCACCTTTTTATCACCTGGTTCATGACGTCACTGACTGGTGTGCTGACTGACGCATTCACACAGGGCTCGTTTTATCGTTTACACAGTGCTTTAAGTGACATTTGTCAAGGTATTCCCCTAGAGCTTTGACGCAGTGTCTTGTTCCCCCTCAGGGAACCAAGGTTAAATACATAATCCGAGATGGTTTCAGTTAAGAAGACTATGAAGAAATGTTACTTCAGCCAGTCATAATAAAATAATTTCTGAAGGATCATGTGACACTGAAGACTGGAGTAATGATGCTGAAAATCCCCCAAATAGTTAACAAATTACATTAAAAAAATTAAAATTGAAAACAGTCATTTTAAAATGTAATGATAAATAACAATATTACAGTTTTATCACATGAATACAGTTTCGGTGTGTATAAGACATACACGAAACACATTTAAACAAATGTACAGACCCCTCTGAGGGCTCAAGCAACATGACAACATGTACACAACAGTAACTAATCGTTCAAAAGTCTATAAACTTCTGTTTACTTTGCATATTTACCATTTGTCACACTTCACCTTCACTTCACCTTCACTTCACCTTCAATTCCCATCATCCTCCCTGGTCATCCCCTGCACACCATTTCCATCATCCACAACTGCCATCACATTTAAGCCTGCTTAGCTCACTCATCTTGCTCAGGTCTTGTTTATGTTATGTAAATGCTTTGTGGATGTTTATGCTTCGTTCTTGTTAATTGCGAGTACTTTAAAGTACTTTTGATCAGTCATTGTGTTCTCTACAGTCCGTGACACCATGAGGCCATGTTGGCATAACACATCAGTAGTTGCATTTCATAACTGTGACCAAACGTCTGTTTACAAAAGCTATAGAGAACTGCAGTACATATATGGCTCTCTTTGTGATTAATTTAAAAATCCACATAGAATATGTCTAAAATATTTTTTAATATTGATCAATGCCCGTTTGTCTCATAATACACCATTTCATTTGACAATGTGAAGTGGTAATTGCTCTGTCTTATGTAAATCTGTTGAAAACTAAATTTGGACTCTCTGTTTTCAGATACATTTGGTTGTTTGTTAAACAAGGTGAAATGGCCGAAAGAAAACGGTTTGTCTCATTTTATAACTGAATTGCTTCACTTAATAAAGTAGATCCACAAAAAGTTTCCATTCATAGTTAGTAGTTTTCAATTTAATCTTGTGTATCACAAAATTATTATATTTGGTTGAAATAAGTCCAAGTGCCATCTAAAGGCCTATTATATGAAATATAGGTTGCCCCATTCTATTTCTGATGTTGTTCACCTATTGTTCTCTGAATGCCCCCATTTAGAAACACTAATATAAAGAAATGAAATGACAATGACAAAGAGCACTTACAGCTTCCAAACTTCAGTGGGCAGGCATGGGCATCCATAGGAAAATCTTCCAGATGCATGGGGCACTCAGCATGGATGGTTAATCTATGTAGAGAGGAACAGACACATAAAGAGAGCTTTAAAGTCAGCATGAAACTGAATTCGTAACTCATTTTACTTTTCTAATGCGATGTACAGTGGAGTTCGGTTATGTCGACGGCCTCGGGGGTTGCAAAAAAGCATTGAGATAACCGTTTCGCGAGAACTTTTTGTGTAAGATCACATTTCGAATTTCAAATGTTGCTCGCATGACTTCAATTATCCATAACTGTTCAGGCTCTGTACACAGTGCTTGTGTGCGAAATTCACACAATAAAAAAACAAACACAAGTCAGAATCAGAACAAAAAGAAAGAATAGTCTCTCCCACTCTCCTCTTTGCGCTGTGCAGCGGCTCGTCACTTTAAGAAAAGCGTGTAGATGAGATGATCCCGCCCTCATGGCAGCACAGCCAATCATGTCGTCTTGTATGATTGACAGGTCAGACAGCCTATTTGATGAGAGTGATGGTGGAAGTGCAGCCAGCTGTCAGAGTGATATTGCAAGCGCCAAAGATAACAACCCTCGCAAGAACGAAAAAGGAACATTTATTGATGTACATGATGTGAGTTATTAAATGAGAATGTACATGTTCGTGTTTTTGGTGTCTTTTTACACAACAGTGTTGTCGCAATTTGTTTGATGAAGAAATTGGCATTCATCAAAAAAAAAGTACACAGTACAGTGTATGTTTGCTACCAACAAAAGACATATGTAAAATCACCAGAATAAAAAACACCTTTGACTCTTGGTACAAACCTTTAATTATATTCTCCAACAATGCAAACACAAAGATTGCTCACAAAAATCACAAAAAAACGTGATAACAGAGTGTTATCCCTCAGACGAGATCAACGACAAGGAGTGATCCCGTCATTGGAGTGAGCGGACTGCGATCCACGTGCAAGGGAAACTCAGCACATGCACAGTGAACTAGGTCACGAAATAACCATTTAGTCACAAAATAACCATGTGAAGTGACGAATTTGTCGCTTTTTTGTTTTCGAGATATTAGATTTCGGCAACATAGCAGAATTGACATAACCCACAAGAAAATACTAAGACAAATAGGGAGTTTAGCGGTTCCACTTCAAAAACGTCAACATAATAGTATTGACGAGTTAACTGTGACTCAAGAGAAGTAAACTCCACTGTATTTCAGAGTGAAACCTGAACTAATGAATGATGAGACTTGTCTTGATCCATCGAGAATTGACTGTATCATGAAAAGGGGGTGTTTCAGACTAGAAATAGAATGTCAATGTTTAAAATATCTTAAAGTCATCATGGCTTGGTCACATTTAGTAAATTAAAGTTGGGCGATTGGTTACATTTTGCACTGATTCAAGTGATTAAGAAGTTGAAATATTCTATATAGCATATATCTCAAATAAAATATAATATTGGTGAAAGTCCACTGACTTTAACATTTGAAGAGGATGTTTGACTGGAATGTGGAGACTGAAGGTCAGGGTCACCTTCTAAAGCTATACAGTGTGAAGTCTTGCTTGCATATGTTACTAAATATTAGCAATAAAAAAATTGTAGTCCATATGGACATGCACAATATGTTTCACGCTTTTACTGGAAATTTTGTACTGTTAAAAGCACTTCTGGTACACCAAAATATATTTTAATGTCACATCTATTGAAAAGTGTATGTCATGTATGAAACATTTGTAATCACACGCTTGTAATGATGAAGAGGCAAAACGTCTCGGGTTATGTATGCAACCTTAGTTCCCTGAGGTGGAACGAGACGCTGCATCAAAGTGCTAGGGGAATACCTTGACGAATGTCACTTGAAGAACTGTGTAAACGATAAACGCACGTCATGGGCACCGGAACCGGAACCCGGAACCCGGAAGCGGCAGCATGGTTAAGTGTCTGAATCGAATCCGGAGGCCCAAGGAGCTGAGGCTGAAGACGCAGCATCTCGTTTGCCCTTTGGCCTCCTGAAACCTGTCGACGACCATCTGTGCTGAGCCGCCGAACAAGACACGAGGGGACAGAGGGACTTTGATGGCCGTTTTTCTTTGATGGCCGTTAGATTGAGCCACAGATGCCTCTCCATGGCCACCAGAGCTGCCATGGAGCAGGCGATAGAGGAGGCTGTCTCCCTAGCGGCTCGGAGAGACGGGTCTGTGGCTCGACCAAGTTCAGCCACTCCCTCTGGCCCAATGCCGCCGCCCTCATTGAGGTCCCCAAGCAACTCTGCCTGGCAGGTCTGCAGCAGTGCCATGGAGTGTAGGCACGCTGCAGTCTGACTCGAAGAGGAGTATGCTTTACCCACCAAGGCCGATGTCTCATCGGCTTGGTGGGTAGTGCTGGGGTTTTGAGGGAGAATACTGACTGCGCCATTACCTGCTAACACCTCGTACACCTTCAGCATCGGCCCATATCCCTTACCATGGGTGACCTTACCTAACGAGGGGTATGCGCTCTCTCAGCGGCAGGCCTCCTCCAAGACCTAAACACCTCAGCATGGAGGTCCGGGAAAAAAGGCATAGCCCGGTGCTGGGGAGTGACATGTGCTGGGAGATAGCGCTCGTCCAATTTGCTCTTTTTATAGCGAGCGTCCCTGTTTAGGGCTGAGACCGCACGAGTCACAACCTCGATAAGCTCCAAAAAGGCTGGGGAGGAGGATGGCGAATCCTCATCCCTAGAGTCAAAGCCAACGACATCCACCTCCTCAGAGCTGGACAATCGTAGCGCCGACACCTCGCTCAGGTCGTAAGAAACCGCCGCTACGCGTGCTTCCGAAACCTGAGGGAGATGGGATCCGCCGAGTAAGGGCTGAGAAAGGGCCAGGCCCGTCTAAATCCCCTCCGACAGATCCATCTGTGAACCCCAAGATCTAGAACGTCACTGAGCCTCATCTACAGTGGGACCAGAGCCCTAGGGGCATGAGCATGAGCGGCATCAAAAAATACTGCCAGGTGGTAGCGAAGCTTATGCAGAGAGAACTGATCACAGTCCTCACAGCCAGCACCCTCGAGCGCTGACCGTGCATGTGCTTCACCCATGCAGCTAACACAAAGACTGTGTGTATCCCGACCCATAGTAAAGGGAGAAGGGAGAAGCACACAGTCTAACTGAACTGTACATACTAAATAATATTAAACTGATAACACACTACAGTTCAAATTATAATCAGAAACTTTAAGTAAACTTAAAGCATAACAAAATAATATCCAGACAAATATTTAAAATGTTGTTTAAAGTAAACATTTTAATGTGAAATTACAAGGAGTACTTTTTAAGAGTATACATTAGTGTTAAGAAGTGTCCTTTAATTCAAATATTAAGTATTTTTAAAAAATGAAGTACACAAAAAGTGCACATTTAATGCAATTAAGCACACATCCTGTTCACAAGAGAATTGCAACATCCTGTGGCTTAGATTAAGTCGAACCATGAGTTGAACAGAAAAGTCTTTGAGAGGCGCAGCAAGATATTACATTTTCATGAAAGAACAAACTGAAGAATCAGTCTCAATAATGCCACAGACATTCGTTAAAGTAAACAGAGCTCATTAGAATTGATGTGGACTTTTAAAAAGAGAATTAGATAATAATAAAGAACTGCTTAATCAAACGCTCAATTATATATTTTATTGAATCCATTGAAGAGTTTCAAGTAGTAATTCAAAGCATCTTAAGACAGCAGGCAGGGAAGAAAAATTAAACAGAGAACGAGTGGCAATTTAGTACTAAATAAAAATAATAAGTGATAACTTAAAGAGAGGATTTAAACTGTAATGAAGTGTTTGAAAATACAGAGTAAGGTAGTGGTTGACATCTTGTGTGCGTCCACTGCATGAGCCATTGCTTGAAATTAGCTGAGTCACAAGCTGACAGCTTGTAGGGAGTCGGGTAAATTGACCTATAAATAGATCCCTGCAGCTTTTAATTAGCGAGTATCAAGGCCTGATCCATTGAGGTGAATCAAAGTCATTTCTCAGACAGTTTAATGACTTCGAGCTGCTTCTTGTTCACATCTGTGGAAAAATAAAGGTGCTTCTGTAATTCATTCTGTTCCCCTCTACACAGATTGATGCACCATTGTCTGAGTTTGTTCCGTTCCTCCTTGACTGTCTCCAAGGCCATGGCTGTAAAACCAGAGGCACAATTTGCCCCCGTCATGTCGGACAATATACAGCTCTCAGAAGGATGTGACATATTTTTCCAGAAGACAGTGAGAAGAGCATTGCTGTGTGTGTTCTAATGAGTGCCAGAGTGGATGAGTCTGTGACATGATTAAAGGTCACTAAATTGGAAGTGTTCTAAGCTTTAAACATGGCAGCCCATGAGTCTGAACATGTCCAAGGGTTTGAGGAAATCGCCAACTTAATGTCGGTTTCTATTTTGCTTCTATACCTCCTCATACCTTTAGCGTTTGTGTACCGTATCATTACTGAGTGTGACAGAAAGCTAGCATTACAGCTCCAATTCAGTGTGCACATGTGTACTGATGGTCACGTAGCGCAGCTGGCCTGTCAGACCGTATGCACGCCACTGTGGCTGCTTTACTGGCCATTTGTCAGTTTCACGGTCAGTGAACGTCACTGCTCTCTTGGGTAGACAGGCCCCCCTGGGTTTTTCCCCAAGCTTTGCGCTAGGTCTCAGGCTCTCTGAGCTTCTGCGCCTCTGATCTCCTCATTAATATACTGACCCAACGGTCCACAGCAGATTACCTGTTCCCAGGGCATCACCAATGGCAGGATTTTGCTTAAAAAAGTGTCTTCCCTGGGCATACAGATATATAATCCATGTTCATAATGCTATTTGGTTCACCTGCCTCAATTGAAAACTTCCCTTTTGAATTTTCCCTTCATAAATATTTCACACAGCCAATGAAACTGTACTTTATAATATTTGACATATATTTTCCAAGGGCGTTTTTTCCTTTTTAAGATTGAATAAATTCTGTAAATTCTGTTACAATAAAACAAGGTTTTCATCATTTAAAAATTTTTCATTATTCAGAAATACTACCCATGGTACTATGCACACAAATAGCGCAAATTACAACTCAGTCTGACATTGTTATGAATTATTATGACTTGTCAAAGAGCCAGCACTAGTCAATAAGGAAGATTATGCAGACACTTAATATGTATTGATCTGCTGTTAAATAAATGACATTTGTATTACCAAAACCTGTCATACACTGATAGCTAATGGTAATGACAGATAATTCAAATGTGCAAACAAGTGAACATTACAAAATATACCATAGAGTAGTTGCGTGTGCACTCTCCCATTCAAGCTCTCCAGGAGGGTATTTCAGAAAGCAAGGTTACTTGCTATCTTACTGTCAAACATACCTTGAATTCTTGGTTGATCTAAATTGTTTACTCAAGGTATGCTGGTTTAAAAAATGCATCCGGGAGTGTGTTTAGGATTAACACACAAGACATTCCCAACAAAGCTACGAATCCATGAGTCACCATGGAAACAGATGCTAAGAAAAAGTGCGGCATACTAAATTTTTCTTCTTCTTTTGTTTAATGCCGACTTACATACTTGGTGAATATCACCAAGGTCCATTTATGGTATGGATTGGGTCAATGTGTTATTTTGCAGTTCCTAAGAAAGGTCACACAACTGACCATTTATCAGCTAATCCAATTTTACTGGTATTTGGGACTTTTTGGGACATGTATGTTCTTTTTATCCTTTATCAAGTTTCTTGCCCTCTTTCAATTTCATAAGAATTGAACTCTCTTATTGGATCCACTTTGAGTAAAATAGGATGATGGTTGTAAAAGCCGCACTGCATCTAGAACACAGCTGTCTCTCCTCCAGCTACATTCCTGTGAGCTGATCTGGGCAAGGTGAGAGGTCCCTAAAGCTTGTAAGGATGAGTGAAACCATCTGTCCATCCTACACCTCTAGCTAACTGCACCCCAGGGTTAGAGAAGTGAGCTGTCTGAAAAAGGCCAAAAGCTGGTGAACTGTGTAAAAGTGCAGGCTTGTCCTGTCAGGATTCATGAGATGTGTTACTTGTGTAATTAAATTTAGCTGGAACTTTGTAGCTGAAAACTAGTAAAACGTTTAAAGGGGGCAAACATTTTAATCCTCGATCTTTTAACATATAACCGATCTTTGTACTTTAAAACATCCTGTGTGTTTCAGAACTCTCAGAAACTTCCCTTTTAGTCCAAAAACAGCTTTAATTTCAAATTCAAATATTAAAACAAGCTAACATTATAGCTGAGCATTGAGTTTCTACTTTATTCAATCTACTTAAATGTGTAGAACTGAAGTGTACATAATTGTCTTACTTTTCTGAGTGTGTGTGAAACACCCCAAATCATAAATAAAACTGGGCTTTGGGTTTTTAGGTCCTGGGATGCTTCGCTGCTCTCTACGCAATAATTGGCATTTATAAAAAGCAAATTTGACGGGAAAATGTGCGGTCCTTCACGCAAGCTCTGACCCAGGCGTACGTACAAAAATGTGTGAAATGAGAAATGGCGACACCGTTAGCAGATGGAAGAAAAACATGAAAGTCTGTGAAACTGTAGACCGTTGTGTAAAAGAAATGGAAATACCGCCTCTCATAAATAATATGAAGACTTCACAAAGCAAGTCTTACAATGAACAGCCTACATGTTTTATCGATCTGCAGTGTAAAACAAACTAAATCAGAATTATTACAACAGAAATGCAAATTAACACATATTTGAAAAAAGGGTTAGGGTTAGGGTCAATGTGTCCGTCTGGTGGAGCAGATGCAGATGCAATTAGATTAATAATTAGGGAGATAGATGGATAGATGTATTAAATGATGTTTTATTAACAAAGTTCGGGAGGAGCACGTTCAAATGATTTACACAATCAACATGTCATCAGCAATTACACCTCATCCTATCAGCAGGAGAGGAAGCATGTATAGACATATACATGATATATATATAGACATGTTTGACTCACCTACAGCTCTTTGACATTTTTCGGCATCCCTCCACCACCCCAACTCCTCACACTTGATTGTTCCTATCAAAGTCAGGATACGGGGGGAGTGCTCCAGGTTCGGGCTAAATACCGAGCTCGGAGCCCTCTCCTCGGACAGCACGCCAAATACGCTTACCATTTATTGCTCCTGAATCATTTGTAAGTGTGAACTCGTGAATTGTCCACTGGGGAAAGTTTTTTTTCATTGTAAAAATTTGTTCATCAGCTACTGAATCATGGTATTCATGCATATGCCATTTGTTTGTTTTATTTTTGATAAAATAGCGACTGACGTATGTCTCAACTATTCAGAAAGCTGCAAGAAATTACATTTGCACTTACATTTCCCATTTCCATGTAGATTATAACCGACATCTGTAGCTTGTCAGATGCAATTAAATGGATGGAAATAAAATGCCCCATCACAATGCATAATGACGCACAACGGCTGATCCAGCGCTCTCAGAAGATGTGGCAAATGGAAGGATTCGGCATTTATGGTGTCTGCAACCTTTTGCCACTCAAGTGCCTTTTTCAAGTGCCACACTGTGCCCTCCAAACAACATTTTTCTCCTCTTTTCAACCTCGCCAACAATAACTTCTACTTCCCATTGAGTGAAGAAATTTTTTTGGATTTCCTCTCTGTGTTTGCCATGATTTCACAATCGATGAATATTAAGCTGTGGGCGTTTCACAGACTATTTATGGGCAACTATGGGCGTGATATGAAGCCGCAAAAGCTGCACTACATTTAGAATTGATTGTGAAGGACAACTGTGTATGATGTGCATGTAGAAAATAAATGTGAGAAGAATGATTATAAGAATTAATGACATTTAATTTTCACTCCGTTTCATACGTTATATTCACATTATCATGAAGATTAAATCCAACAGATTTATTTGTGCCGATTGTTTTAGGCTACATACATCTAGTAAAATCCAAATGTAATTCAAAATGTATTTAAAATGTTTTAATAATCAGCGCTGCTTGCAGTCACATTGTCCATAACGGGAGCACAGGAGGAGATGGCGCGACTACATGTGATACAGAATAGCATAAAATACCCTTTTATTAGAGAACTGCAGAACACAGTATAAAAAGGAAATATTTTCCTTAATGTACATATATCATAAAATGTCAAAGTCTGCAAATACAGTCATGAAGCACAATCGCTACTCATCATCAGTTCTAACTATTATGGTGTTCATTATAAAACCATCAAGAAGCATGTTTTCACTATAACATTATAAATAAATTTTCACCCACAAATTAATTATGTGATTTTGTCAAGGTGTTGACAATTAGTCTATCTGCTAGAAACATGTAAATCCTTCGGTGACCTGGGTATGTAATGCTTTGTGATGGTACTGCTGGCACTGTTGGAGGATTACGCCAATGGCAGAATATGGAGAGAACGAGTTTTCAGGGAATACTTTGCCACTGGTACTGCTTCTTTTTATTAATGAACCCACTGCTGTGGCCACCAAATAACACAGTTTTCCGAGCCTCCCCTACAAGTGTTTCAATCCCAGTGTCTGAGAAAATACGTTTTTGTCCTCTTTTCTTACCTGTCGCCATTATTATTTAATCACAGTAATAGAAATACAAGTTTTCACTTTCTTGGATTAATTAATACACACGGTTTTATAAATCAATTTTTTTTTTTTTGCCGTACGCCATTTTTAGCTTCTTTTTTTAGCTACGCACAGGTTTATAAATGAGACCCCAGATACATTTGACATTTAAATGTATTGAAGTTTTTGTGGTTAGCACTGTGCTAAATAATTGAGCTTGTGCTTAGGTTGTGGGTGGCTATATTATATGTTCCTTCCCTCAGAAGGTTTGAGGTACATCAATAGATGGCAAATAACTTTTTTGTTCATTGCAAACATTTGCTATGTTATTTACATAAGCTTTAAAAAAAGTAAATAACAATCAAGAGTTCACATTACTCAGTTTTTATAAATAATTAGTTAAGTAATATAATGAAAAAAGTTAGGCAGACTTTACCTGTTTTTGTGGCTTTACCAGACTTTACCTGTTTTTCTTTTTAGTGCAATAGTAATTAAATTTATATTATTACGTTTGTTTATACAATTTAATGTCGCAACACACAAGTACTTAATTTGTATTTGCCTCATAAGACTTAATAATCACATTTAATTTGCATACATTTTTCACAGTTGGTACTTTCCGTAGCATCTTTGTTTAAAATATTGCAATAACTCATTCAATATCTCACAAATGCATAAAGAATAAATCAAACTAATTACCACGCTATTGCCAAACATTAATCGCCATGGACACTAATTGTTATCACAGCTAGTCAATTTCCATTCATTTCCATTCATCACCATGTGTATTTAGTTCTCCCTTCTCACTCTTGTTAGCTACGTTTGTGTATAGTGTTATGAATACGAGCTCCGTGCTCCCCTCTCTGGCCACCGGGGGGAGCTCACACATATACTGACACACACGCACTACATTTCCCATGATGCTGTTCATTGGACTGATTATTGCACCACCTGCAAACCATTACACAAACTAGACTCTGTCAATCGCACTGTAATCGTGAAGTCTTGTTCTAGCATAGCTAACATTTCTGAGTGGTTATTCCTGTGCCTGATCTCCTGTTATCGTTTCTGCCTGTTTACCCGTTATTGATTCTGATCTGCCTGTCCTGACCTGTGCCTGGATTTTCTTTCATGTATGCTATCACATTTGGATCCCTGTCAGTGAGTATCATTTGTTACATATAGAAACACTGCTGTTACGATACCTTCATCTATGTGGATTAACTTTGTTTGTTTTTTAACAAAAAGTACAAGTACTTCATACTTTTTTATGAAGTAGATTTAAAGTATATTTGAACTCTTCATCATTGGCTTCGGCCGTGACAGATGAAGGCCATCTTACTGATGATCTAGGGTCCTTACCAAGAGTCAAGCACTAGTTTACCAGGGGTGAGATATACTTTTATAGGTAATCAAGGTGAACAGTGAGTGCCAATTTAGAGAGTGATGAGCTTTTTCCTCTTCTAAAGAGATTATCTAAATTCCCCGTGCTTTGGAACTGCTTGGGTTACTGATAAATGAGCAGACAAGACTATTTTACGTTTTACAAGATCTATCATATCTGAAATCCATTCACATAATAGAGTTTGCCACAGTGAGCTGTACAGTATCAGAAAAGGTGGAAAAAGAGAAAGAAAAAAAAGAAACTGATGGTGATATTTCAGCTAAGATCCCAAAAGATGCAGCAGACCATGTGCTGAGTACTACAGTTTGCAGCACTGACAGATTTCTCCAGTCATGGCTTTAGCACTTATTTTGTCCTCTTCTTCCTAAACTTTTCCTCAGCAAGATCCTAGCACCTTTAACAAACTAATGAGATAAAGATGATATCTCCTGGGTATTGTGACCAAATAATAAATATTACATTATTTTCCCCGCAAATGATTTTGCATGTGCATGTAGAAATGAATAGAATTTGACTTTAATAAATGAGTGTTCAGGGAGGATCCTGAAATCTCCAGCAACAGATCAATAATAAGGGCCTAGAGATATTCACTTTGTCTTTCTTTTGATTTTGTTCAAATATAAAGAACTTATAAAATAAACAAAATATAAAGCATATTTTAAATATTATTATATAATATATATTCTGCACATGCTGGTACATAGCAATTGTTATTTTCTTAAGTATTGTTTGTATTTTGTGTTTGTGTGAAAAAATTACTTGAAGGTAGGTTAAGAAAAATAAGACTTGTTTTTAACTAATACACCTTGTATCCTTGAACATTATACATTCTCTGTGATGATTTTTCGCACAAGTGGTATTCTAACATTTTAATCTTTATTTTTATGCTACAGTCAGTGATATAATAAAGTGCTAAGATAAAAGTTAACATTTTGTTTCTAAACACTGATTTAAATGGTAAGAGTAGATAAAATCACCTTGAAAGCAGTTTGATGCTTAACCCCCTGGGTTGGTCCACCTTGTTTTCTTTCTTATCAGTGTGAAAGACACTCAAAATACTTGTTTTTGGTATTTTACATCTTTCGAAATGGTTAGGTTTCTACTTTTGTTTGTACTTTTACACAATAACAACAAAATGTTGTGCTTTTGTAAAAAGAAAACAAACAGGGTGCACTTTCTTTGTGATTTTTTTCTTTCTTTCTGAAACCTGTTTAAAAAATTAAACTCAGCAAATACTTGTTACACAGACATGAGATAAATATCTTTATAAATTGTGCACTTTTAAATGAATTAATTCATATCCAAATATTCTCTGTTTATGTCATATGTGTGAAACCAATGAAAGGTACTTTCCTCACGTCTCTGCCATTATTTTTAATGTGACCACACAAATGTGTTGCACAGCATTCCCATGCTAAGCATTCATGTGTAAAGGCTAACCTGTAAACATAATCTAGATAAATAAATCTTCAAACATCATTACCCTGTTTTTCAATGAGTTTGAAAGACACGCTTTGAGGAATAAGCCTTGGATTTACCTCAGAAGAAGAAAAAGAGATAAGTATTTATTCTCACTTGCATTACATACCATGTTATCAATATATAAACTTTAACACATTTTCTAACTAATGCCAGACTAAAATGTGCTAAATTGATGGAAACATTGAATTATGAAATATAGGCAGGTAAGCAACCTTTCAATGCTGAATGAATATAAATAAATACAAGAATGTTTTATGCTCTATAAAAACACAGTACAATATAAAAGTACTTTGAGTGTTTACACTGTAACATCATGAATATTATAATTTTTAGACCAGTGTTAACTGTGAAATACTGTTTTTGTGGAAATCTGCTCAATTGTAGATCTTTAAAATGTGCTAAACAAAGTTTCATAGAGTGGCCACTTACAATGTGCATTTGAAAAGCAAAACGCGCCAAACTTTTACTGCAAACTCACTTCATAAGTGTTTCTATTTCCTTTTGGGATCTGAAGTATCACAAAATGACCCAAACAGTGTATTATTTTGAAGTACTCTGTACATAATTAACAATGAACTGATGCGATTCCAGTAACAAGAAACATATTTCCCTTTCGAAGGGAACTCTACGATGCGTCCCCTAGGGGTCGCTTTGGGGAATACCTCCGGTATGACAGGTGTTTGAAGCAAAAATACAATCACGCCAATGAACTTGACATTGGCTGGCAGCCGCCTATGATGTCACCACAGGTGCGACTGCAGGTATAAAGGGGCACCTACACAGAACGTCATCACTTTTTCAAATCTTCAGGGAGACAGCTTTGTTTGTAGTATGGTTCATCACGATGGCCTGTAAGGAGAACACCTTTCGTAATTGTGTTCATCCGTGTCAGCGGTTTTTTTTTTTTGACACCTGATGACACACGCGATATGTGTGTTTTATTTATTGGCGAGGATCATGCGCGCTCAGCTCTTGAGGGAGCTGTTTGCGTGCATTGCGTGCGCTTCCCTTTGAGAGTGTTACGCTCGCGTTTTGTCCTTTTCTCAAGGAAATCGGGACATTCATCTGCACCTGGGGGATCCGGTCCTACTGCAGCTGAGGCGAGCGGGAGACTGCGTTCCTGGGGCTCACAGATGGAGCTTGCCAAAAGGCTGGAGAAGGTTAGTGTTTCCTAGCCGTCAGAGGCTGACGCGAGTGAGCTTCTCGGGGGGAGCTGCTGACGGCTGTGACTCGCGCCAGTGAGCGGCTCGATTTGCCGGGGAAGCATGAATCAGCTGTCCGCCCATTTGGTCGCGTGGATGAACGCTTCCTCGCAAGTCTCAAGCATCAGCCTCGGGCCCCCTTCCTCTTCTGCCTGATCTTCACGCTGAGGTGCGGAGATCATGGGGTTAACCTTTCTCTGTGTGAGTTTTTTCTCTCAGCCTAATTATGCTGATGTGGAGAATGGGAAGAGTTATGGTTATATGAGGAGGCCCCCAGCCGAAGAGACGCTCACAAGCTTTCTCTCGGTGGGCGTGGCTTCCACGTTAAAGGCGCCCTCCCTGCCGTCGAGGTCGCTGCGTGAAACATCGCGCCTCAATGGCAGGGCATATGTGGCAGCAGATCAAGCCGTTGCACTCCTGCACACCATGGTGGTGTTACAGGCTTATCGGGCAGATCTGCTTAAAGACTGGGACTCAAGGCCAGGGGCTCGCTGCTGAGGCGGTGGCTGAGCTGCGCCACACTACAGACCTGGCTCTCCGCACCACCAGCAAACAGCTTTTGCTTTGGTCGCTCTGTGCAACCATGGTGGTTGTGGAAAGGCACCTCTGAGTGAACCTGGCTGACGTCGGGATGGAAGAGAGAGAGTTCCTTCTCAATGCGCCAGTCCCGCCTCATAAGCTTTTGGACCTCTGTCGAGGCAGTGGTTTTGAGGTTCAGGGAGGCAAGGGTGTGCTCAGAGGCTTTCAAGTCTTTCATACCATGGTGCCCAGGGCCCAGGTCTCAGGCCACGCAAGCGGCTGGCTCCTCCAGATCTGAGGATCTGTGAGAAGAGCAGGTTCGGGTTGTGTGTTCCCCTAGTTGCAGTTATCCCGGCGGTGAGCATAGCAGGCCTCCCTAGCCTCTGTTCCTCCGTCTCTCTCGTTCCTGGAGGCAGAGCGTCGTCAGGCCTCCTCTCTGAGGGGAGTCGTAGGCCTCTGTTTTTGGTATTCAGGAGTTTCAGCGCTTGTCTAAGAAATGTATTACTCCGCAGCAGATTGGCTGGGGCTATGTCTGCATGCTTCCAGGGCATTGTCAGGCCTCCTCTCTGAGGGGAGTAGTAGGTCTCCGCTGTTGGTAATCAGGAAAGTGTTAGCTCCACCCAGAGCTTCACAAGCGCAGGGAACGTTGTCAGGCCTCCTCTTATTAGTTTAGTCTGCCTACTTTCGGCGAGGCCTCAGTTCCCCTGAGCTCCGCCCGGGCTATTTGAGCTAGAGTCGGTGGCCCCAATGGATCCCCCTCGCCTAAGCCTGTGGCGTAAAGAGGAGTGTTTGGGCCGAGGCCTTCACTCCTGAGCCCAACCTGTAGAGGGCGTAGTGGGCCTCCTCTCAATACGAGAGTCTTCTTTACTGAGGCTTCCGCTCCACGGAGCTCCGCTACGAGCGTCGTCAGGCCTCCTCTCTGAGGGGAGTTGTAGGTCTCTGCTTTTGGTGTAGTAAGGCTGCTGCGCTCGGCCTTCATCCTAGCGCTTCGTAAGCACAGGGAATGTTTTCAGACTTCCTCTTAATAGTAGAGTCCGCTGGCTTTCGGCGAGGCCTCCGTTCCCCTGAGCTCCGCCCGGTCTATTTGAGCTAGAGTCGGTGGCCCCATGGGACCCCCTTGCCTAAGCCTGTGGAGTAAGGAGGAGTGTTTGGGCTGAGGCCTTCACTCCTGAGCTCAACCTGTAGGTCTCTGCTCTTGGTGTGGTAAGGCTGCTGCGCTCGGCCTTCACCCTAGAGCTTCGTAAGCGCAGGGAATGTTGTCAGGCTTCCTCTTAATAGTAGAGTCCGCTGCCTTTCGGCGAGGCCTCCGTTCCCCTGAGCTCCGCCCGGGCTATTTGAGCTAGAGTCGGTGGCCCCATGGGACCCCCTCGCCTAGGCCTGTGGAGTAAAGAGGAGTGTTTGGGCTGAGGCCTTCACTCCTGAGCTCAACCTGTAGAGGGCGTAGTAGGCCTCCTCTCAATATGAGAGTCTTCTTTTCTGAGGCCTCGGCTCCACAGAGCTCCGCTCAGTGACCTTAGAGAGTAGTAGGCGAGGGAATAAGTTCTTGCCTCCTCTTGTCGTCTGATGCGTTAGGGCGTCGCAGGCCTCTCAGTTGAGAGATCGGGCCTCCGCCCTGTGAGCCCCCGCTGCGCTCTTGAAGTACAGGAATTTCAGGCCCCACTTCTCTGAGCGAAGCGGTACTGCACCTCAGTTCTTGCTTGAACCCAAACATGGGTCGGCGCGAGGGCAGTGGAGTCACTCTTGACTCCCGAACTGGACTTGGTGTCGTCAGGCCGACGACAAATGGCCGGCCCTTGCTGCGCCGCAAGCGTTGAGTGCTGTTCCCCTCTATGCTCTGGAGGAACAGCTGCAAAGTGCTGGCTGTGAGCCCAGCCGCTCTTAGAGCTCAGTAGCGCCTGAGCGTGTAGGCCTAGTAGTTGCGGCTCTAGGGTTCAGTCATGAGTGGAGTGGTCCCTGTACTCCCTCAGACTCTAGATCGAGTGTGGTTAGGCCTCGGCCCTGTACCTTGAGGCCTCCGTTCTCTAGTAGCCCCAGCCCGGGTCACTGCAGGTTTCGGGACAGTTCCCCTGGGGGTCTCTGACTGCTCGGCTTGCGCCTTTTGAGTGCAGTCACGCCCTTCAGCATGGTGGCGTTGGTATTCCGTTCCCCAAAGCGACCCCTAGGGGATGCAGCGTCTCGTTCCCTATTCTCAGGGAACTATGGTTACAGTAGTAACCTGAGACGTTTTCCACACCATAGATGATAAATCTAAAAGGCAACAGCACAGGCACAGTGGTGATTTTGTCCAACGGTTTGCAAATAGACCTGTGAGAGGGGTTAGATGGTGCTTGATAGCTACCTTACTCCACAATCCTAATCACCAAAATCTTTTTATTTTTGAAGAGCCAGAGCTAGCCGCAGCCTCATAGCCCCATGCCGTGCCACACAAAAACACCCAAAGGGATGAGGGGTCAGGATGATATTTTCAATGGATCATTCTACCATCCCTGCCAACTCGTATTTGAAGCAGCTCCTAAAAAGGATAGAAGGTTGATTCTGATCTGGAGCAGAGCTTGCATGATCAGTGCTCAAGGGTGCTGGCTAAATTTAATTCGCTCCCCTCTGGCAGTCTCGGAGGAGGCTGCCCTGGTTTATCAGTGGGACTAGAGACAGCCCTAGGCCTTATCCCTGCCCTCATCTGATGGTTTTATTACTTCTGATTACTGATGGTAGTTGCTTCCACTCCAGCAGAGGTATTTTTTTTCTATGGTTATCCAGTTCCGAGGAACTGGATACCGTAGGTATTGATATTGGAGAGGAAGTCTTTCGAAATATACCTCCATTCTTAAATAACATAACCAGTCACCCAGTGAGCAGTTCAGACTGCTGGACCTCATGGCAACAGCTTCCACTGTTATTTATTCAGTCATCTGTACATGTGGTTCCCTTCAGTGGTGGCTCAAAAGCAGGGGGGTTTTCCCTGAAGGGCAATTCATCTCTCACAATCAAGGTCAAGGTACCCAAGGGAACCATGGCACATCGAGGTTCGAGGTGGGGTTTACCAACTGTGAGGAAGGTCCTGGAGCACCCAGTCCAGGTGCTCCCTGCTGGACAGGCTCCCAGGGCCCAGTACAGGCTCTGGTTATGGAGAAAGAAGTAAACTCACTGGTGGGGAAAGGGACCATAGAGTTTGTACCCCTCTCAGCCAGAGTTTCTGGGTTTTCACTGAGCACTTCATAGTTCAAAAGAAGGATAGAGAGTCTAGGAACTCTATATGCACTCTTCCACTCTGTCAGTTTAAATCCAGTTTTAATCTAGACTAAAAACGCATCTGTTCAACCTGCCATTACACATTTTATATATATATATATATATATATATATATATGATATCAATGCTGATCCAGGCTGTATCCAGATCAGATGAAGGTTTTGCACCTTGCCACTACCACAACACAACCCTGAAGTTTCTGCAGAGACCGTGACTATGCTAGACCCTCCCCGTGAAGGCCTCATGAAACCAATCTCCAACCAGAAGGAACTGGATTTAATATTTTCACCCATTTTGACCCCGACTGAGCCTGGTTTCTCCCAAGGATTTTTTTTCTCCATTCTGTTCTTCATTCATTCTGTCACCTGCTGGAGTTTTGATCCCTTGCCACTGTCACCTCTGGTATGCTTAGTTGGGGACACGTAACACTTAATGTTCATCAATATTATTGATTGACCTGCTCTTCTAGAGCTGCTGTACAGACAAAACAAACTTTGTTTGTATTGTTTACCTACCACTGTAAAGCTGCTTTGAAATATCCTCTGTTGTAAAAAGTGCTATTTAAATAAAGGTGACTTGACTTGACTTGAAGGAGCTGAGACTGTATGTGAAGAAGAGTGTGCTTTATCCTCTCCTGAGGACCACCTTCTTAGGAGTTGTGTGGAATTCTATGTTGTTGTCAGCCTGGCTTTCCGCATACTCATTGACATCCTCCAGTCAACAGTCAACAGCATAAAGCTAGACTAGTCACATTACTGAGAAGTTGAGACTGCTGGGCCTCACCTGGGCAGCAACTTCCAGTGTCTCATGTACATGTGGCACCTTCAGTGGTGGCTCAGAACCAGAGGGGCAACATTACGCACTATCAAGGTCACGAGGCAATTCCCCTGCACCTTAGGTATTTAACCTGTTTTTGTCCCAAGGGCCCATTCTGGGAGTTCCCTGTCACTGTGAAATGCTGTGACAGATACCTCCCCGATGGGCTGGGTAGTGATCCTGAGGGATCTCTCAGCACAAGGTCTGCGGCGCAGACATCATCTCTCCTAGCACATAAACCTGCTAGAGATGAGTCTGTTTGTCTGTTTGTTTGATGAGTCTGAGTCTGCTTGGCTCTTCGAGAGTTTCTCCCAGGCTTCTTCTGTACTCTTTTCCAATGATCACTCTGTTCCCAGGGATTCTGGTAAGTTCACCGGGACAAGGTCTGTCTTAACTAGTGTGGCATTCAAACCTAGTGTCCCTTTTGGACAAAATTCTGCAGAGATTTTGGGCAGGAGGGACCTCCTTTCCCAGGCAGGGGGCTTGATAACCCAGACTTTGGAATTGGCCTATGAGGAGCCCCAGCTCATAGACTCTGGTTTCTCAACTGAGGTTGTTTAAACCATTCTCCACTTCAGAGCTCTGTTCATGAGGAAACTGGACAACCTGAAGTAAAAAAAAAATACCTTTGTCGTGCAGTGAGAGGCAGTAGAACCCAGTTACCTGTCCGATTCCTGCAGGACAGATTCACTGTATGGTTATCCACTTCTACCCTGAAGGTTTATGTGGCTGCCATAGTGCTTACCACATACCTTTGGTTGGTATTTCATTTTAAAGAGACCTATTACTTACATGTTTCCTTCATTGCGAACTGAGGCAAGCAGTATGCATATAAGGTTTTGACTTGAGATTGGTAGCTGGTGCTCCAGGGCTTATCCCAGGCCCCTCCTCTTGAACCTTTGAGGAGGTTCTGTCAAGTTTCTGACTTTAAAGCTCTGTCAAAGATCTTACTTTTCCTTGCATTACATTAAGCTTAGGAGTTCTTCAAATCCATTAATGTGTCTCACCATTTGTACTGCAAGCATTCTGTCTTTCCTTCATAACCAGGAAAGGACCTGCTGTATCCAGCGTGAGAACTTGACAATTATGCCACAGAGCTGAGGCCCTGTGGTGCGAACCAGGCCATCTGTTTAGCTGCTTTGGGGCCTCGAGGAAGCTCCAGTAACTATCAGATTTTGAGAAAGTGGTTGGTTGAGGCTATCTCACTTGCCCCTGAGTCGGTTGGACAGCCTCTAAGACTCTTTTAGCAGGAGTATCTCTTGCAGACATTTGTGATGATTTCCTGCATAATTTCAGGAGTCTCTACCAGTTAGACCTCAACTTTGCTTCGAGAACACGGGTGCTCGGGTACTTCAGACGTTGTCTAAGCTGCGGCTTCCGGTTCCCAGCACACCTTTATCCTCCTGGTTCATGATGTAGGTCCATTCATGCGATCGATTCAGTTGTGCTTCATGAGACAATCATGCTAAGGCATTGCCCTAGCATTTTGACGCAGCGTCTCGTTCAGTCGTTGAACTCTGTTGGTAATGACTGAACTTGCGACCATATTTGGCTAATAATGCTTTTTTGGAAACAGATGCAAGATTGACATCATTTTCTCAACCAATGCTTTGAGTTTGGGGAGGTTGGTTATCTGTCTGACCAAAGCCAGGTGGAGGAGTAGGAAACTTGGTTTATTGAAATCTATTTTAGCATTTTTTGTAATTCCATTTGGGGGCCATGTGTGGTCCTGATTATATCACCTAATCCGTTGTTCTCGGGTCTGCAACCTGCGGCTCCCCTAGCATAGCACAGAAAAATATATATGGGAATCAATAAATAAGCTATTTTATTTTTTTCAATGTTATACCTCTTAAATTTCAAGATCGAAGTAGTCTTGTTACATTTTCTATATTTTTTTAATATTTGATGTTTTTCATGATGTCTCAAACAACAATACAATTTCATTAGTTTTATTTTTGTAGTTCTGTAATTTCTTAAATGCTACACACTTTAGTTATTTTATGTATTGCAAACTGGATATAAACCAGATTGGAGATTGTTATTCACGTCACCGCTCGGAGATCACTTCACCAGTCGGAGATCACTAAAATTAAGATTAAATTGGAGTGTGAACTCGCAAGTATGATGTCAGGCACTTTAATATGCTCTGGCCCTATTCCTATGCACTGTTATTTTAATTTTAGGGATCACATAGGTTTTGTGTCTCCCATGAATTTTGTTCGGAAGTAAAGAGGCCAAAATGGCTCTTTTGATTTTGAAGGTTGCAGACCCCTGCTCTAATGAAATAAATGACTTGATGAACTGCCCCATGCTTCTCTGTATGCCTTTGAACCATCCATGGGATCACTCAATCATTCAACACTCTTGTACTCTATTTACTCTTTTCCAAGTATACTCTTCATTGAAATATATACTCTTCTCTATCAACAATGACCTCTAGTCTGGCCTCTGGGAGATTTACACCACTGATAAGAAGTGATTTGTGTTCTTGACATGACAAATATACCATCAGTACAGCGAAGAGTCATCCGTTACACTTATCATCATATC
The DNA here is from genome assembly GCA_037043235.1 of Rhodeus uyekii. Classification (NCBI taxonomy): domain Eukaryota; kingdom Metazoa; phylum Chordata; class Actinopteri; order Cypriniformes; family Acheilognathidae; genus Rhodeus; species Rhodeus uyekii. The sequence goes on from JAWRVZ010000052.1 coordinate 675,061, forward strand.
CCTGGACGTGGAAGTTGATCAATGAAGATTTACGCAAGCGGAGACAAGATTCCCAATGCACTGGTTCTGCTATACTTAATGATGACAGTTTCTGGATTGAGGACTTTGACGCTTGCTCTCACCAGCCAGTCTGCAGTCACACAAGAGCCGTATGGGACAAACAAAACCCAGACAGAGAGCAAAGATCAATATATACTTCAGAGACAGGGAGGAGAAAAACTAAGATATGAAGCTGAACCATTCCAAATAAAGATAAAAAAAGAACAATGGTCAAGATGTGCAGTGAAGAAAGTGTTATTTTTGTTTGGACACTTTTATCCTCTTTAGGTAAATTTGATCTCGATGACACACTAGATTGGGGGAGATAAACTGCAGTAGTCAATACTGTCAAATGGGGAACGAAAATCATTGAAAGTCAATACAGTAATACCTCGAGATACGAGCATAATCTGTTCCAGGGCAGAGCTCGTAAATCGAATTGCTGCTGCTAGATGACTCACTAATATGAAGAATAATGAACAAAATAGAGAGAAAACCACCTACTCGTGGGCGATGCAAACATATCATTCAGACTTGCAAAATAGGGGTGGACCTGCAACAACATTGACAGATGAAGTGGAGATAATAACATTTGTATTTGAAGGCGATAAAGATGACCAAATAAACTGTGAATAATTAGTATTTATTTTAACAGCTGTTGTGGTGGTTATGGCATATACAACAGCATGATTAGACTAAGCATAAGCTCTCAATCAACATAAGTTAATGCATTCACAAGCTCAAGGCTAGATTATTGCACTATTGGGTGATTTCCCTGCACGCTTGATTAACAAACTCCAGCTTTTCGCAGCAGTATGAGCAGATTAGCCTGTTTCTGTCAACAATGCATTGGCTCCCTATTAAACAGTGTATACATTTTAAAATCTTGCTGATTACTTACAAATCAGTAAATGGTTTAGCTCCCCAGAACTTGATCGATCTCTTAACACATTATAGTCCTTCATGTCTATTGCGATACCAAACATTCTGTCCAGTTGACCTAACATATCAAAATCAACTGCTGGTGCAAGATCCTTTTCCTGTTTAGCACCTAAACTCTGGAATAGTCTTCCAAGCATTGATTGGGAAGCCGACAAACTCTGTTAGTTCAAATGATTTTTTAAATATTTTTTTAGATTATGTAAAATGATTGTTAGGCTGCATAATTTAGGCCAGCTGACACCAGGAAAACCTGTGTTCAAACAAAGACAATCATACTGACATTATTCTGTGTTTACCCAAATTTACCGTAGTCAGGATACGGGCCGTATCTAGATATATGAAGGACGTGCACCTCGATACAAGCACAATAAAGCCCTGAAGTATCTGTAGAAATCATGAGAGTACTAGAACCTTCCCTGAGAAGGCCTCTTGAATCCGATATTCAACCAAATGGAAGTGGATTAAATATTTTGAGTGTCCCGATCTCAATCTGACTTCTGACCTGAAATGCTGACACTAATCCCTCTACATCCCTCTAGCACAATGGCCAGATCCAAAGTTTGAACTTTGGTATGGCTTGCAGGCCTCAGCCATAAGGCACCATGGAGGACATATGTCACCAACGGGTTTCTCCACCGCGACGCACCACCCAAAGGCACATGGTAGGCAGCTATGGCCACCACTTACACCTCCAGTGTGGAAGGGGGATAGCTCTGTGGAAAAATCGTGCAGGAGATCCAGCACTGAATGAATTGGACATTTAACTGGATCCCACTGTCGTATTCTGCACCATCTTGCAATCTCTTTATAGAGGTCGGGAAAGAAAGGAAAAGCCCATGATGGAGTAATGTTTTTGGTGGTAGAAAGTGCTCATGTAATTTGCTTTTAGGACAGGCGCCTTGCTTCTTGATCGGCCAGCTAATAGTTAACTTAGCCCAAGCACAAGTTATTACCTCCACCAGCTAATCATACGCCTCAGTGCTCAGCACATCAAGCCCATCAAAGCTAGACAGATGAAGCACCGGCTTCAAGCATTGACAGAACATGCTCCCCTCTCAAACAAACAACACATCAATTGTGTGTATCCCTGTCTGTAATGAAGTGAGTGCATGGAGAAGCACACAACTTAAACAAATGTTTGCTCGCTATAATGTTATTGTTTTTATAATATTTTATAATATTTTGTGAAAGATAACAATAAATAAGACAGATAGTTTTAACATACATTGCTTGCTGAGGTACAGAAGCTAACGCCTGTCATTCAGAATGTGCCTTTAAGCATTCCTGGATATGACATCATGACACCATGACGTACCACTATTGAAATGATTTCAAATACACTTCAAATGCATCACAATTTAAGTGCATTTTCTCATTTTGCAAATTATCTGGCAATGGGGTAAGACAAAATATTTAGTTTTTGATTTGTTTTAGATTTTTTTTTTCTTACCCCACTTGGAGACTAAGACTACTCTTTTAAATAAGACTAAATATGTTAGATCTCTTTTCTTATATAGACTGAAATGCATCTTGATATTTACAATTGAAATAAGACAAAAATCATTTTATAACGGCCTGACAGTAAGTAAACTGTTTTCTCTGGTTTGACATAACTCCCATTCTGAAGTGGAAAAAAGCTCTTAATGAAGAAAGAATGAGAGGGAATCCCTCTGTGTGGTTGCTTTGTGAAGCACGTGTGCAATTTGTCCAGTCGCATTACTGAACATCATAGGCGGGCGATCTCACAATTAGGAGACAAATGCCTGTCTGTTTTGAAATTGTTTGCGCACACTAGACTAAAAGCACCCTGAATTATAAGCATAGTACTCATAGTAGAGTGGGCCTGGACAGCCTTAGACTCATACGCAGGTGAGATAGCCTCGACTACCCACTTGCTTTCTTGATTATAGTACAGGCCTCAGTCTCAAAGTACCTCAAATGAAACAAGTAACCAGTGGGTTTCTTCCTAAACACGCACCACCAATGGGATTGTGGTTGGCACATTGGTCACCACATACACCTTTAAGGTGGAGCTGGTTAACGCCAGCATTGTACCAACAGGGCATTCAACTAGTTCCAGCTGGCACTCACTGCACCATGAAGTGAACACTCTTCAATTTGCTTTAGAGTAAGTATCTTGAACTTGAGTTTTTATTTTAAAGAGAGGTTTAGAAGGTAGTTCTTCTACTACTCTCCAAGGTCCAGTTAAGTTGCTTGCTCATTGTGGGTGCTTGTCATTTAAGAGATACTATGACTCAGTCATCTTCTCATAACAAATTGGCCCTTTGTCAAAGTCGATCAGATCCTCCCATTTCTCCTTATATATATATATATATATATATATATATAGTATCCTACATTGGGAGGTGTAGTCCTATTTAGATCACTGATAATCCGGATTTGGTAATCTGGAAAAAGTATCTGGTAAGGATGATTTTATCCAATATGGTAAACTGCCACAAAATTTAGATGTATTACCTGATCCTAAATAGAAAAACATGATCATTCTGATCCAGATGAACCTTTTTGGGCCCTGAATCTTGACATAAATGGAACCAGGGTAATGTCACAGACACAGATACAGGAACGAATGAAAACAGAAATACTGCAGCAATGGTATGTTTATTGAACAACAGTAGGATTAACACAAGACAGGCAATTGACTTGGATGACAGATTGCGGATGGAACTTCAGTCTTATCTTTTGCAGGTGGAGAGTGGGGCACACACACTCAGGGAGCAGACAAGACGAAGAGAACAGAGAGGATTAATGGAAAAAGATACAATGGCTGCATCCAAAATAGCACATTTCCCTACTATATAACAGGGAAAAACAGTATGCGACAAAGGAAGCATATCCAAATTCAAAATACTCATAAAAGACTCTGCAAAAAGTACCCAGATGGCCTACTACTTCCGGTGAGATTCTGAATTGTGCATACCATCTCATGAGGCCACAGGAGAGGATTTATGAATGACAGTGAAGTGATGCAACTGATGCTTGTATATCACATGATAATTACAGAATGGTTAATGTACAGTTATCTGGATTACAATAATACTACACACACTCATACTACATAGAATGTACTTTTTTGAGTTTGTGAAGTAATAATTCATTTAAAATGAGTACTTACTGAAGAGAATATGCAATTACACATGCCAGAAACAAGAAGATGACTTGAGAAACATGGACAGGTGCTGGGAAAGATCATGGAGATTGTCTTCATGACATGGTGATGTGAGATCATGGAAATATTAAATATAACACTGAGATGTTACGTTAATATTTTATTCACAGTATTTTGAGTCCATGGTAACAATATTGTGCATATTAATGACCATGATAAACTGCATTAACGAATTTGCTAAGTGTCTAATATTCATGTCTCTGAAGCATGTGAGTCATGCAGACAATATAATTTAAATTAAATCTGTCTTTTGGCAGTGTCATGTGTTTAGTTTTATTTTGATTAATCATGCAGCCCTATTTTTAGATATGCAAATAAGCCCTAGACTGAACAGGAGAACGATCACTGAAGCATTGTAAAATGAATATAGCAAGTATTCAGACTAATACAAGAACTGCCCATCCTGTGGATGCTTGAAAGAAGGGCAGTTAAAATGAAATGGCAAACAAACAAACCTGTATGTTTGAGTGCAGAATGATAGCATACCAGAGTTGACAGACAGCTTACACGAGAAAATGAAAACAGTTTCTTTATACCTCATCATGGTCTCAAGGTTGATTGTGAACGCTGCCTCGGCAAATGTTATATACTGGCTGTCTTTCAGGGCATGACTCTGACTCATTTAAACAGAAAATGTTCTCTGTTACCACAACATGTTCACCTACGAAATGAGAACATACTGAAAGTTTATGAACTTGTTCACAATTTCACAATCACAATTCATCTAAATGCAAAATGTAATATTAGAGCCAAAGTGACTTAAGAATCTGACATCTGGGTGCCACATTATGCAAATCAAGAGTTTAGCTTGGATTTGTCACTTCTCTTGACAACCACAAAATATATGCCCCTCCCCAAACCCTGTGGGATTTCAAAGTGGTTTTGCACGGAATGACAAGGATACAGTCATTACATAATGACCGCAAACCATAGGCGTTACTAAACCCTATTTAGGGCACTTTAGCCCCCATGTCTTTCATCTCAGCTCCCCAAAAAATTAGTGATTAACTGTCAGCACTGTTAAAAATCTGTGATTATGTGATGCTACCATTGCAATCTCTATGTATTTGCTGAAAATAGCAGCTGCAGTGAGGTATCTGAGCCATCACTCTAAAGTATACCATTACAAGTTGTTAAAAAACATTGAAGTATTATAAGTATTGTCCTTCTGTGTAGTTAGTAACAGACATAGACTTTGGTAAACTACCACAGAAATGATTGGCATCAAGCATTGCTGTCAGATATCTCTCTTAATGAACAGCCTGCTGTTAGGTGGCAAGCTGTTTTGTACTTTAGAAACAAACTTTTTTATTAATCACAAATAAAAGAATCACAAGTGATAGAAAACGTCTATACTGTTTATGACACTTTTAGAGAACTTTTAAATTTCATACATGAAAACAAAAGGAGAGAACTTGTCACGGATGGGTGGTGCTGGTGTGCGATGCAGAGAACCACGACGGGAGACACGGAGAATGCAGCAAGAAAATACTTTAATAACCAAGGAAGCCATCCACACACTTACACGCTACAAGATCAACAAGAGACAAGGAATAGGGAGAACGTCTCGGGTTACAAATGTAACCCTGGTTCCCTGAGGGGAACGAGATGCTGCATCAAAGCGCCAGGGGGAAATAGCCTTGCTTCAGTCACGTGAAGATCTGTGCAACCAATGAGAGACGAACGCGTGTGAATGCGTCACTGCCGGCACGTGCCGTCATGAGGAAGAGCATAAAAGCGCGTCTGAAACCTGGACGTGTCAGCATGAATGTCTGAAGCGGCAACGGAGGCGCAAGGAGCTGAGGCAAAGACGCAGCGTCTCGTTCCCCTCAGGGAACCAGGGTTACATTCGTAACCCGAGACGTTCCCTTTCAGGAAACTCAAGCTGCGTCAAAGCGCTAGGGGAACGCTATACCAACGCCACCTCAGCGACGCCGGCATCTGGGTGTGTCCCAGCTCACTGAGAGAGCACCCTGGTTCCTGGGGCGGCACCGAGGTCCAATTGGTAAAACCTCATAAAAGTGTGCGCCGAAGACCAGCCAGCCGCAGCACAAACATCAAACAAGGACACTCTGGAAAGGAGAGCCTTGGATGCCGCCATGCTCCGAGTGGAGTGGGCCCGGACCATCAAAGAAGAAGCATGTCCGGCCGACTCGTAGGCTAGACAGATAGCCTCGACTATCCACCTGCCTAGGGTTTGCTTGGAAGCTGGAGCCCCCTCAGGAGCCCCAAAGCAAATGAACAGTTGGTCCGACTTACGCCAAGTGGCAGTCTTGGAAACGTAAGCGTTCAGTACTCGTACTGGATGGACCTTGTTCTTGTGCTCATGCTCATGATCGTCAAATGGGGGAGGGCAGAAGGCCTGCAGCGTGATAGACCGAGCCACATTAGTGGGAACCTCGGGGACAAAGCCTGGCCTCGGGTGGAGAAAGGTTTTTCCATCCCGGGCCGAACTCGAGGCATGAGGGAGCCACCGAGAGGGTCTGAAGATCCCCGACCCTCTTAAGCGAGGCAACAGCCAGCAGAAGAAGGGTCTAGAGAGAGAGGAGCTTGATAGGGATCTCCTCTAAAGGTTCAAAGGGTGCCTGGGACAGGCCTTGGAGTACCACAGACAAGTCCCAGGCAGGCATCCTGGTCTGTGCCGCAGGTCTCAGCCTTAGTGTGCCACGGAGGAAACGAGTGACTAGGGGGTCCCTGCCCAAGGATACCCCACCCAGAGGTACATGGCAAGCCGCTATGGCAGCCAAATAAACCTTCAAGGTGGAGGGAGTCAACCCTGCCACAAATATTTCTTGCAGGAACTTCAGCACTTTGCCAACTTGACAGGTTACTGGGTTCACCTGCCTTTCACTACACCAGGACGTGAAAAGTTTCTACTTCAAGGCGTAGAGTTTCCTTGTGGAGGGAGCTCTGGACTGAAGGATGGTCTCCACAACCTCGGCTGAGAGAGCGGATTCTATGAGCTGGACCCCCTAAGGGGCCAGACCACAGCTACATTAGCTCTGGGCGGGGTCAGCAACCCTCTCCCGGGAGCAGAGTGATAGGGGGAAAAGTGTACAGGCGTAGACTCGGTCACACCTGTACCATGGCATCCCACCCCAGAGGGCAGAGAAATTCTTACGGAGGCAAACAGGTAAACCAGTGCCCTGCCATATCTGTCCCCAATCTGCTCCAGATAAGAAGGGGACCAAGAGTTCTAGCCCTCGGGGAGAACCCCTGGTTTTCAGCCACCGCTGCAGGGGTCAGAGTGGAGTAACGCAGGAGCTGCTGCATGAGCCCTAACACCCTCCGAAAGTGTTTATATGGGAGTGGCTCCCCCTTGATACCCTTGACGGCTGAACGAAGGCCTGATTGCGCCCGGGGAAGAGCCGAGCAGACATGGCCACTGAGTCCCAGTGACTCCCAAGAAAGTGGTTCTCTGCGTGGGAGAAAGTACACTCTTCTTGGTGTTCAGCCCTAAGAGTGTCACTCGTCGCTTAACGGCTAAACGAAAGGCCTGGATGCGCTCGGGGAAGAGCCGAGCAGACATGGCCACTGAGTCCCAAATGACTCCTAAGAAAGTGGTTCTTTGCGTGGGAGAAAGTAAACTCTTCTTGGTGTTTTGCCCTAAGCATCAAGAGACGAGAACCAAGAGTTCTTCCGCATGCTCAGGGTGCGTGGGCATCGCCCCGTGACCTTGATTGCGAAGCGGGTACCCCTCAGGGAGAACCCTTGGTCTTTAGCCACCACCATGAGTGGCTGGCCCAGCTTGATGCTCTTAATGGCTAAACGAACAGCCTGGATGCGCTCGGGGGAGAGCCGAGCAGACATGGAAACTGAGTCTCAAATGACTCCCAAGAAAGTGGATCTCTGCGTTGGAGAAAGTACATTCTTCTTGGTGTTTAGCCTTAACCCCAGCTCCTTTATGTCCCAGCATCTCGATGTTGTGCTGCTAACTGCGACGACTCGGCCAGGGTAAGAAATAGTCGTCGACATAGTTTCGGACACGATAGTCCCTTGCAAGTGCAGCGGAGCTTAGAGCAGCGTCCCATCCTAGGTGAACGTGCGGGGCGAGAGCGCCAGACCGAAAAGGAAGCACCGATACTGTGGAATATAGCAGCAACTTCCCACTGTGGAAGGATTGAGACGAGGGATTATACGTCTCTGATGCCGACCGTGCCGGACCAGTTATACCTGATCCGTATTACGATCTGCTTGAGCGTCATATCTCTGAATCGAATCGAATTTTAGACGCCTAACTGCGACTTAAGAGACGCAAATCCAGAATGAGCCGCAACCCTCCATCCTCCCTTAGAACTATGAAGTACCGGCTGTAAAACCCGGACTTGCTGTTCGCGAGGGGTACATACTCGATGGTCCCTTTCACCAGCAAAGTGTCTACTCCTTGTTCCATGACCAGAGCCTGCTGAGGGCCTACCACTGACCTGAGAACCGGGGTGGTGAAACCCCAAACTGAAAGGCATACCCAAAGGTTACCGTGCGCAGGACCCACTGAGAGAATTGTACTAGGGGAACCAGCCTCCCGGGGCTGGTCTCTGGTACTACGAACATATCCACCACTGAGCCGGGGCTGATTCCGGAAACCCGGGTGGACTGCCCTAGGACCCTCCTTAGAGGGGGTGGTTTTCCCATGGCGGGCTGACTCTGGAGCTGCTCCTGGGAGACACCACCTTGTTGCGGCTTGGCGTCAGGTCCGCTTAGTCTTGGCCTTCTTGGCATTCAGGACAACCCTCAAATCACCTCTTCTACCAGCGGCATAAACTTGAACTTGTCGACCCAACCTTCCGGGGTCTACCGGAGGAAGGCGGGTAGCGACACTTTGTTTCTGAGCGGCCCTGTGTGAGGAGCTCTGAGACCGCGCTTGGCCGGCAGTCTCACGTGGAGGGCGGCGGGGAAGAACTTCACTGAATGCCGCCTGCTGTCGTGCAGTCTCCTGGAACTTGTCGACGACGCTTTTTACGGCATCGCCGAACAAGCCCGAAGGGGACAGAAGAGCGTTTAGAAAAACAAATTTCTCCCTATCCTTCATAGCTGACAAATTAAGCCATAAGTGTCTCTCCATGGCCACCAGAGCTGCCATGGAGCGACCGACAGAGTAGGCCGTCTCCCTAGTGGCCGAAGAGACAAATCCATGGTCCGGCGCAGCTCTGCCACTGCCTCCGGACCGATACCGCCACCCTCGTTGAGGTCCCCTAGCAACTCAGCCTGATAAGCCTGCAGCAGTGTCGTAGTGTGTAGACACGCTGCGGTCTGACTAGAAGCTGAGTATGCTTTCCCCACCAAAGACGACGTGACACGCATCGGCTTGGAAGGGAGCGCCGGAACTTTAATGGAGGACGCAGACTGGGGCACGAGGTAATTCGCAAGAGCCTCGTCCACTTTCTGCATCCCCCCATAACAATGACCTTGAGCCCCTACAAGATTGGTATACATAGCACTGTTTGGTGTATGAAACTTTTCGGAGGCTGGCTTTCTCCAAGATCTAGATACCTCAGCATGTAAATCGGGTAGAAAGGGCATAGCTCGGCGCGGGGGAGTGACGCGAGCAGGTTCCCAACAGACGCGAGCAGACGCTGTTCCCTCAAAGGCTGAGAGAATGTACAGTGGGCTCTTAAAAGGACAAATCAATGAGTTGTTTGTTTACTACCCATGATTTGAACAAGTCCTAAGCAGGCAGGTAACGCTCATCTAAAATACTTTTACTAGGACGAGCGCTCCTGGTCTCCGCCGGCCAATCAATCTCCAGACGAGAGACCGCTCGCGCCACAACCTCAACTAACTCCTCAAACGCCGGCGAGGAGGGTGGCGAATCCTCCTCGACCGGGTCAACAATAGCTAGATCCATCTCACTTCCTGAACTCGATAGAGCTAGTGTTGGAGTCACAGCACGAACATCTCCCGTGGAGTGCTCGATACTGGGACCCGTTTGATCTTGTGAGGGCTGAGGTAAGGGAGGACCCACCCCAGCTGCCACAGCAAGATCCATTTGTGATCCCCAGGACTGAGAGCACCGCAAAGCCTCGGCTGCTGCAGGTCCCGAACCGCGGGGAACACTAGCCTGAGCGGCCTCGTTACAGACCGCCTGGCGGGAGCGGAGAGCATGCAAGGAGAACTTCTCGCAGTCCTTACAGCTGGCATTCTCAAGCGCGCATGCTCCACTCCCAAACAGATAACACACATAACATGTGTATCCTTGCCCATTATAAAACGCGGGCAGGGATAAACACATGGTCTGAAACTCTGTTCATTCGACACACTTTTCACACTCATATTCCCTGATTTTTAAACTATCTTAGTCTCAAAATCACTCTCACACAGACACAGCACGCTGAAGACATTCAGAGCTGATGCGTCCGGGTTTCAGACGTGCTTTTATGCTCTTCCTCATGACGTCACCGGCACGTGCCGGCAGTGACTCATTCACACGCGTTCGTCTCTCATTGGTTGCACAGATCTTCACGTGACTGAAGCAAGGCTATTTCCCCCTAGCGCTTTGACGCAGCTCGAGTTCCCTGAAAGATACATGGGAGGTTAAATAGACAGAACAACGAGAATCACCTGACTGGCAAACAAGGGGGAGGGGCTGACCTAACAGAGGACGGGAACACAGAAGGGACACAATAATAAGACCCAGACAGGAACACGTTACAGAACTAGACTTTATGGAATGCTAAAAGCTTATTTTTAGGGAGTTTTTTTCCTAAATATCCAATTGTCCACAGCTGAAGAAAGAGCCACTTGTGGAAAGAAATATGTCTGTGTGCTTCATTAGTTCTTAGCTAATTAGCCCCTCAAAGACCGCTTCTAAAAACACCTCTGAGGCCAACTATTTTGAGGGACCAGTTCAACAACTTTGAACTACATTGTTTCTAATAAAAGGGAAATTTCAAACAACTGACAATGCGAAAAAAGTAACAAAAATGGAGCCTTTGCATTGCTTTAGTGTTGTAGTACTCAGTACAGTTTTTTTGAAGGTCTTATTTTAAAACCAAGACAAAACCAAGTACATTTGAGACTGAGACAAGACCAAGAGGGGTCAGGATTTTATCTCAAGACCGGTCAAGACCACAACTTTAAAGATTTTTTTTTTTTACATTTTATTTTAGGATAATTTAGGATAATCATTTAGAATATCACTAAATTGCTAGTGCATTGTCTGATTTATATCTCAACATCATTAATGATATAAACATACTCCAAAACTGGTCCTTAACATGCAGGGTAAGGGTTGGCCTCACAAACAAGTCCTCTGTAGTTACAATACTGCATGATAATTAGCACAAAGCAATCTTAGCAATTATCATTATTAGAAATGACTGGTAAGAGTTCTATTATATCTGGCAGCGACACACCAAACACTTAATTTCTCTTAACATTCAGAATTTTTCATTATCTCATGCAAGCGTTTAACTAAAGGGGTGGCATGCATTGGCGAGAGCATGGTAATCACTCAGCAACACTCCGTTTTTCAAGGTTTCAGAGGGGAATGGCAGATGTGTGGCGTAACAGATCAAGGCCATCGGGGTTCAGGGCTGTTCACGGGCATTGTGTTAATTTTTGTCAGTTGCCTGTTGCTTGGAAACCTGGGCAAGAGGTTTATTTTTAGTCCACTCAAACCATAAAAATGTTTTTTACAGTTGGGGTCTATTTAAAAAAAAGAAAATATAATATCTGCATCAGGACACGATCTTGCTGTTCCCTCAAAGGCTGAGAGAATGTACAGTGGGCTCTTAAAAGGACAAATCAATGAGTTGTTTGTTTACTACCCATGATTTGAACAAGTCCTAAGCTTTATAACTGTCCTCTGGTGTTTTACAAACATTACAGCAATGACATATTCTTAAGAGAGGGGCCCACTAGTTACTCTAAATATGTATACCGTAATCATATTCAACCAGGATAGAAATATTAAGTAAAACTGCCAACAGAATTAAGTTTTTATTTTTATATTCTATAAAATTTGTACATAATCCAAAAAATAGCTAGATGAAGTACGAGCAAGTACCACCTTTTAAATTTAAAACAAACAGTTGACAGTGGTAATGACATTAAAAATAACAATCAACTGAATGAACTGTAGGAATGAATCCTGTTGATATAAAAGCAATCAACTTAGTTTCAGCTGAGAATAATGCACAAAAAGAAAACCTTATCTGATCATTGTCTATTGAGGATTGGAAAAGTCTTTTGGTAAAAATGTCCATCATACTTTGTTTAGATGATGATGATGATGACGACATACGGTTCAGTGAGTGACAAACGCTAGTCCAAATGATAACCCTTCACTATGTGCTCCCAAACAAACACTTTTTCCTTGAGCACTCAGTCACAAATCCACTCTAGGACGCAATATCCCTTCAATGAGAACAAACTTCATATTCAATACTTCATATTCAAACTACAGATATAAAAGAGTCCTTCTAAAATAAGATGTACAAACTGGGTGTTAGCTTAACAAACACATACAACATAGTATAAATGTGCAATAAATTTTAACTCATATACAAAAAAAATTTGAAAATAAAATGAACAAACAAAATGTGGAAAACACTTACATTGAGCTTGAAACTCAAATGTTTCTCAATCCAGACCCTTAGTATTGCTTGTAGGCCGAGTAGAAAGTCACGCTTACTCCTATCCAAACTACCCTCAATTCAACTACTATATAATTTTATGCATTACATTTCATTAATTACATTAATATATTAATATATTTCATATACTACATTATGCATCAACATCAACTGCAGGTAGGTGAGGAAATGACAAGTTAAAAATGCATAGCGGGATGGATCTATGGTGGTGGAAAGGAAAAATATTTACTTTAAAACTCTTTCTGTACAGGTAGACTGTACTGAGCTCTCTGAAAGTCTAGCACTATTCCTGTATTTAACAGAAAATCCATTGGTACTATTAGGTCAGCATCCTTCACAATGAAAAGTGTCCCTGCACTTCCCACTTCATTGTAACAGTACTATGGACTGTTACAGCTTCAGCATTCATTTTCAGTATAGATCTGATGCTTCCCACTCTTAAAAATAAAGGTTCCAAAAGGAGGTTTTCACATAAAGGGTGGTTTTGCATCCCATAGAAGAAACATTTTGTTTACTGAAAATTTCATAAATTAATTTTTTTTTCTATGTCTACCTTTTTCTATGTATACCATGTCTACATCAGACATGTGCAATGTGGTGATACTACAAAAGCACATAGATCCCATTATAATCAGTGATGCCGTCTACTGGTCTACTTTCCCACCCGTGATAAAAACACCCTTGACCACGTATACAGCAACATACGTGGTGCATACAGGGCTGCACCCCGCCCTCACTTCGGACACTCGGACCACATTTCTTTGTTCCTGTACCCTGCTTACAGACAAAGACTGAAACAAGCACACCCTGTCACCAAACAGATCAAACTCTGGACCCCGGAAAGCGAGATCACCCTGCAGGATTGTTTTGCGTTGACAGACTGGGATGTGTTTAAAGCTGCAGCCACTGTGGAGGACTCTTCCGTCAGCGTACAGGACTATGCTGAGTATGTGACTGGGTACATCAGCACTTGTGTTGATAACATCGTGCCCACCATACGAATCAGGAAGTTTCCCAACCAGAAGCCCTGGATAAACGGTCAGGTACGTCGCATGCTGCGTGCTCGCTCTCTTGCATTTAGATCAGGCAATGAGAACGAGTACAAAGCTGCGAAGTATGGACTGAGAAAAGCCATCACAGCGGCCAAGAGGCAGTACAGAGAGAAGCTGGACAGCTTCTACTCTACTGCTGATCCAGGGCGGATGTGGCAAGGCCTGCAGCACATCACGGACTACAAGACCACCACCAACATCACCAACATCGCCTCAACAGACAGCCTACCGGATGATCTCAATACTTTCTACACCCGCTTTGAGGCCCCCAGCGACACTGCAGAGAGGGAGCTCACACACACCTGGATCACCCAACCCCCCTCCCCCCCACCAACCATCACATCAACTCAGGTACACAAAGCTCTGAGGAGGATCAACCCCCGCAAAGCAGCAGGACCAGACAACATTCCTGGGCGGGCCCTCAGAGTATGTGCCAACGAGCTGGTTGATGTTTTCACTTCCATCTTCAACCTCTCCCTCAGCCAGCGCATTGTACCCTCGTGTTTCAAGAACACGACCATTGCACCCCACCCTCTGTGACTGGCTCCTAGATTTCCTGACTGGCAGGCCTCAGTCTGTCAGGATTGGAAATAGGACTTCAGCCAGCACCATAACGAACATTGGCACTCCACAGGGCTATGTACTCAGCCCCATCCTCTACACCCTGTACACCTACGACTGTGTCACCTCCAACAAGGACAATATCATCCTGAAGTTCGCGGACGACACCGCAGTGATAGGACGTATCGCTGGCGGTGACGAGGCAGCTTACAGGAGGGAGGTGGCCAGTCTGGTGTCATGGTGTGAAGACAACAACCTCACCCTCAACACGGACAAGACAAAGGAGATGATAGTGGACATGAGGAAGGAGAGGAGGACGCCTCAGCCACTGTTCATCCGGGAGCTTGAAGTGGAGAGGGTGTACAGCTTTAAATACTTGGGTGTCCACATCAGTGAGGACCTCACATGGACACCTCACATCACGCAGCTGGTCAAGAAGGCTCAACAGCGGCTGTATTTTCTGAGGAGGCTGAGGAAGTTCGGTATGTCGCCTAAGATCCTCAGCAACTTCTACCGCTGCACCATTGAGAGTGTCTTGACCAGCTGCATCACTGTGTGGTACGGCAGCGCTTCTGTCATGGACCGCAAACGCCTGCAGAGAGTGGTGAAGACTGCGCAGAAGATCACCAGGACTCCACTGCCCTCTCTGCAGAGCATCTACCACCGTAGAGTCCACAGAAGAGCTGCTTCCATCCTCAAAGACCCCTCCCACCCCCAACATGGTCTGTTCACACATCTACCCTCAGGACGGAGGTACAGAAGTGTGAAATGCAGGACTGCTAGACTGAAGAACTCTTTCTTTCCCTCTGCCATAAGACTCCTAAACAGCGGATAGGAGTCTACAATCACAACATACATGAACAATTGTTTACATTCTGCACTACCACACTTTACACTATCAAAACTGCACTACCTCACTTTACATTATCAGGACTGCACTACCTCACTTTACTACTTTGCCCTTTTACATTTTTACATTGTTATATATTTGCTCTTCTTCTTATTTATATATTTATCTTATTTTTTTAGTTTACTACTTGTGTGACATTTACTGTGGAAGGCAAAGTAAGAATCTCATTGTACAGGGAAACATGCTTTCTGTCTGTATATATGACAATAAACACTTTGAATCTTGAATCTTGGATGCAGTGTGATGTGATGAGAAAAATCCACTACAAAGTGAACGGGCTCAGGCCAGGCCGTGAAGATCAATTAATAATCTGAAGAACTTTGGTAGCAATTTAATTAATGCCTTCATATTATTCAACTATTTTAGATATAACAAATTAACTGCAAATGTTATAAGGAATTTTAACTCCGGATACAATCATTTATGAAAGAAATAATGGATTATAATATGCATTGTGAATATGCATTATAAGGTCTTTAAGTCAAGGGTCTTCAACCGCGGACCCACAACCCCTATTGGTCACGTATCTGTCATGTCTCTGTTTACATCCTGGTTCTTCCCATGCTCTCCTGGTGTTTCCCCACTCACCTGTCCATCATCTATCACCTTGTCAGTCTTGTCATCTGTGTCAAATCAACCCTTCTGTATATCTACCCTGTATTCCCTTCAGTCTTTGTCCATAGTTGCAAACATTGCTCCTTACGACAACAAGACACTCAAGTAGCTGTTCTGGATCGGGGCAAATTACTACCATCTTACTACCATCAAATTACTCCCAGACACAACAGGACTGAACTGATGGGAAGACGATCTTGGGTGTCTGGAGAGTGTCTATCCAGGCAGCAACCATTGCCCATCTAGTCCTCATAACCCACCTCTCCAGCGCCCTCTGCTCGTCAATCTCCACCAGTGCCTGCTATTCGTCAGTCTACACCAGCAACCTCTGCTCATCAGTCCAGCCACCTGTTTCACATGATCAAGGTCATGTGGCGATGCCTTGTCCATATGGAAGAAACTCTGGTTCTTATCCCAAGGTCTCTTGTGGGGAACTCTATGCCATCGCTGAGTGCTAACGAAGGACGCTTCCCTCACAATCCTAGATGGGAGCTAAGCACAAGGTCTGTAAAGGGGACACTATCTCGCCTGGCATATCAATTGTCTGGAAATGATGGCCGTCTTTATGGCTCCTCCCCCCAGTTCTCAGGGAACACCATGTCCTTGTTCAGTCAGATAACACATAAGCAGTTTCCTATATAATCATCAGGTGGGTTAGTGCTTGTATCTTTTTTTTTTCAAACTGGCACACCAAATCCTGAGAAAACTGCTTTCACTCATCCTTGGGGCACTAAATCAGGGAGCAGACATCCTGTTGATGCAGGGGCTAAGGCCAGGGGAATGGAGGCTCCACCCCAAGATGGTGGAGCAAATATGGGAGATATTGGGCTAGGCCCAAGTGGATCTATTTGCATCTTGAGAGACATCTCATTGTCCATTCTTGTTCTCCCGCTGTCATCCAACTCCTCTAGGACTGAATGTTATTTCTCAGATGTTGCCATGGCTATGTCTATATACTGTTCCCCCAATCGCTCTACTCCCGAGATTTCCGGAGAAAGTTTGCCGGTAAAAGGTGTATGCATTAGCCATAGTTGCCTACCGCATCCCTTTGGGTGGTATGTCTCCACGTTTCCTCCTAGGCACCCTGAGGCTGAGGCCTGCAGTACATATGAGGGTACCTATTTGGGATCTGACCATGGTGCACCATGGTCTATCCCAGGGGTCGGCAACCCAAAATGTTGAAAGAGCCATATTGGACCAAAAAAACAAAAAACAAATATGTTTGGAGCCGCAAAAAAATTAAAAGCCTTATATAAGCCTTATAATGAAGGCAACACATGCTGTATGCATCTATATTAGCTATATTTAGCCTACTATAAAAATGATTAGGTTGGCCATAAATACATAATGAGCATTTATGATTAAATGTTTATTTTCCCTGCAGTGCATTCTGTTGAGAACGACGCACCACGCGGCTGTTCTGTTGTACAATGTCGCCTCAAGTTTAACTTCTTTACAATATTAATGAATTGTTTCATTGCTTTGATAAAATTAAAGAAATGCAATAAAGAAATCCGATTTTTGATTTCATTTTTATTTGGACGATTCGAGAAAAAAATGTAAAGTGCATAACGTGCCCCTTATTTGGGCACTAAACAAGTGCAATAAAACGCAGCCTGCATTTATAAAAATAAAAACTGCAGCATTTTTAAAAGGTAAAGTATATCAACTCAAATTAATACAGTTTAAGTTTAATTTCTGTGCAAATGCCAAACAAGTCAGTGCAAGGGTAAAACGCGAAAGTTTGAACTGTGAACGGTTTTCCACGTTTTATCATCTCCCGGGTTGCAAAACTTGCAGCAGTAGTGGAGTTTGGAGATGCAATCCACTTCTTAAATCTATATTTTCGGTCCTCTAATTTCTCCAGAAGCAATGCAATCGCACTTTTTCTCTCTTACCTCACTGGATACTCGGCTGCAAATGTAGCATGACTTCCCTGGAAATGTCTTTCCACATTACTCTTTTTGTTATTTGACAACTTCTCGCTACGAAGCAAACATTCAGGCAATCCTTCCGCATTGGCAATGAATGCAAATGATTCAGTCCAAGAAACGTTGAATCCTCTGTTCTCCTCAGTCATTTTTCTCTTTTCCCCTTTGGGATCCATGGCCCATCACACAGCCGCCGGTAGTGATGGGACATCTGAAGCGAGGCTCCGGAGCTTGTGTCGAGCAAAAAGGGGCATTCCAGATTAAGCACCGATTCGAGGCGTGTATCGTTTCCGCGAAAATCACGTGACGATGACAAACGAGGCCTCGGTTTCTGTTGAATACGTCATTGCTTCATTCTGAGTATCGCTTCCGGATAAAAGTGGTTCAAAACCTCGCGCCTCTTGTGCAGTGTTGCCAGATTGAGCGGGTACGGAGCGATCACGCATGCTGTGTGACACTCCGTTCCTCCGTGGGCGGAGCGATAGCGGACCGAGCGCAGGTGGGACCGCTGCTACAAGTAACGTGCAGGGGATGAAAGAGCCGTAGCACAGGGGTGAAAGAGCCGCGGGTTGCCAACCCCTGGTCTATCCCTAACTCCCTTTGAGCCTATCGAAGAAGTTGGTTATGTTCCAAAGGTCCACACTAATATGGCTAGACCTATCGTGCTCCAGGCCTTCTGTCCTTTCCCTTTCAGGGAAAACAATTGCTTTGCCTTGACATCTACATCCACAGAGCTACCAATTTTTTTAAATCTGAACAACTGTTTGTATGTTTTGGCCCCATAAAAAAGGGGCCCTGGTGTCAAAGCAAAGAGTGAGGAAGTGGATAGTTGAGGCTATCTCACTTGCTTATGGGTCAGCCAGACTGCAATCATCCTTGGCAGTTTGTGCCAACTCTTTCAAGAGTATGGCTACATGTAAGGAGTTGGCTACATGTACTCTTGTCAGGAGTTTCTCTTCAAGATATTCATGTTTTTCAGGTCCCACAACCTAGACCCAGACCCCACTCCTGTGGCCCAGGTGTTGTCGTCCGATGGTAATCACATCCTGACCTGCACTGGTAGCAAATTCAGCAAATTCAAACTCATCCCCTCTTCAGGGATCTAAGATTACATATTTAACTGAGATGTTACTGCATAAGTAACTAAGTAACTGCTGTTACATCCCATTTTCAATATAAATCTACTATATTGTACTACATATACAATGTACTACGGTTTTGACCATGCATAACCATTCAACTGTCTACTACAGTATCACAATATACATTAATTTGTCCCCGAAGAAAAAAATCCACTCTTTCATTGCTATCGGGGAGAAAAAATATCTAAACCCATTAACTCATCAAAATCAACAACATTATCATTAGGATACGTACCAAAAACCTTTAAGCTGACTATAATTAAGCCACTTATTTAAAAAATAGAATTTGTAAATAACCGACCGATGTCGAATCTACCTTTTCTGTCAAAGATTCAAGAAAAGACAATGTCCTCACAACTATGTTTCTTTTTTAGAAATGAATGGTATCTACAAGGATTTCCAGTCAGGATTTAGACCGCATCATAATACTGAGACTGCTCTCGCTCATCCCTGGGGCACTAAATCAGGGAGCAGACATCCTGATTTTGGTCAGTTTTGGTCTAATTATTGGACCAAAACCCGTGCATGTAATAAACTAGACTATTTAGTATTATATATTATTATATTATATTATCATATTATTATTTTGTCATTGTCATCAATGGGTGTGGTGTGTGGTGTGTGATGCGGAGAAAGAACTAGGAGATGCAGATTCGAAACTGAATCTCACTTTATTTACAAACTCGAAAACAAAAGACTGAAACAAACTGAAACAGTGCACGTAATAGTGTAGAAACACGGAAAATACCCCAGTTTGAGAACTTCTAGACTATATTTGTCACGGTTCAGATGTACACTGACTTCTCCTCCTTGTTGTACGGTATTGTGGAGGCGTGGTCGCTGATTACCTCATCATCCTGTTCCGGCTGTGCATCATTTTCCCATGGCTATTTATCCATCTCTCATTCCACTCTCCGCTGTCAGTTCGTTCCAGGTCTCGCTGAGCCTTCTGTGCCGCGCGTGCTCTCAGTGTCTCAGTGTCTCAGTGTCTCAGTGTCTCAGTGTCTCAGTGTCTCAGTGTCTCAGTGTCTCAGTGTCTCAGTGTCTCAGTGTCTCAGTGTCTCAGTGTCTCAGTGTCTCAGTGTCTCAGTGTCTCAGTGTCTCAGTGTCCGGTTGGCTTCCGTGAGGAGGATTCTTCGGCTCGTCGCCCGCTGCAGTTCCTGCGTCACAACAGCCCGAGTCCGCGCTTCTCCGTTCCTGCCCGGCCTGTTGCTCTATTGGACTTCCTCTGTTTGTTTCTCTGGAGTTTTTCACGTTTTCATTAAAGACTCCTCATTACTCGCTATTGGATCCTGTTGTTAATTTTCCTTAAAACTAGCGTGACAGAACGAACGGACCCTATAATGGATCCAGCGAGAATGCAAGAGCTTCAAGGGAATCTTTCCGCCAACGACATGCGCATGGAAAGACAGGAGGAACAAGCGGCGAACACTACTCGGGCTGTGCAAGCATTAGTGACGCAGGTGACCGAGCTCACCACCCGGATCCAGCAAGTCGCCATGCCCACTGCGCCTACACCACCACCAATTCCTCCTGTTCCTGCAGCGGTGATTAATGGCTCGGAACCTCGTATTCCCACACCAGAGAGGTACGCTGGGGAACCAGATTTACGCCGATCCTTTTTGACCAGATGCTCTATTTTTTTTCATTACAACCAGTTACTTTTGCCACCGAGGCATCCAACGTCGCTCTGGTCCTGACACTGCTCTCTGGATGCGCCGCTCACTGGGGATCGGCGGTCTGGGCCAACAACAACGCATGTGTTGCATCATTCCAAGCTTTATCCGACGAGATGACCCGAGTTTTTCGACCGTGCCATAGCGGGTCGCGAAGCGGCCCGCAAACTGGCCAGCCTACGCCAAGGCAATCGTTCTGTATCGGAATATATGATTGAGTTCCGCACCTTGGCGGCGGAGTGTAATTGGAACCAAGAGGCGCAGTGGGACATGTTCCTGCATGGGCTGGCTGACCGTGTTCACAGGGAGATCTATGCCCTTGAGTTACCCCGGGATCTCGACGGACTCATGGACCTGGCTTTGCGGGTGGACGCCAGGGTCCAGCTATATCAGGAACGTGCACGCCCCAATCCACCTCCGGGGTTCCAGGAGTTCGGCAGGGAGAACACGGTCAGTCAACAGGACCATCACGAGCCCATGCAGGTAGGACGAGCTCGGCTTTCCCGAGGGGAGAGGGAACATCACCGCTCAAGAAGCCTCTGTCTGTACTGTGGGGGGTCGGGGCATTTCATTAACAGCTGCCCCGTAAAAGACCCAGCCCGGCAGTAGAACAGAGGTTACTGTCGGGCGGGCTAGGTCTCGGTAAAGCCTCATCCTCCACCCTCCTCTCGGGAAGACTGCAGTGGGCCCAGGAGACTCATGTCTGTCAGGCCTTGGTGGACTCCGGAGCGGAGGGTAATTTTCTGGATCATTCTCTGGCCACATCCCTCCAGATCCCTTTTGTTCCCCTCAATCGTCCCATTACTGTGCACGCCCTCAATGGACAGAAACTCCCTGACATTACCCATTGCACTGAATCTCTCACCTTAATAGTGTCCGGCAATCATTCTGAGAGAATCAACTTCCTGCTCACCACTTCCCCCCTGTTTCCCATGGTCCTCGGTCACCCTTGGCTAGTTAAGCACAATCCCAGGGTTGACTGGGGATCCAATTCAGTCTTTACCTGGAGTGATCAGTGCCACGCCTCTTGTCTTGTGTCTGCCTGTACGTCTGTGTGTAGTTCTGTGTTACAGGAGGAGCCGGTGGACCTCTCTAACGTGCCCCAGGAGTACCTGGACCTGAAGGAAGTGTTCAGTAAGTCTCGGGCTGCTTCTCTGCCTCCTCACCGTGCCTACGACTGTGCCATAGATTTACTACCAGGTACGTCTCCGCCTAAAGGCAAATTATACTCGCTCTCTGCTCCAGAGAGGGAGGCCATGGAGAAATAAATTTCTGATTCGCTAGCTTCTGGGTTCATCCGCCCCTCCTCTTCTCCAGTGGGGGCGGTGTTCTTTTTTGTGGGCAAGAAGGATGGATCTCTGCAACCTTGCATTGACTACCGAGGACTGAACAACATCACGGTAAAGAATACTTATCCTTTGCCGTTGATGTCTTCAGCCTTCGAGAGGTTACAGGGATCATCCGTGTTCTCAAAACTGGACTTGCTTAATGCTTATCATTTGGTCCGCATCAGCATGGATCCCGACAAGATTAAGGCTGTGGTGGATTGGCGAAGCCCAGATTCCCGCAAGGCCCTGCAGAGGTTTCTGGGGTTCGCCAATTTTTACCGATGTTTTATTCGTAATTTCAGCCACCTAGCCGCGTCCTTGACGGCGTTGACCTCCACTCGAACTGCGTTCAGGTGGTCGGAAGCAGCCGAGACTGCTTTTACCAAAATCAAGAGCCGCTTT
The DNA here is from genome assembly GCA_037043235.1 of Rhodeus uyekii. NCBI lineage: Eukaryota > Metazoa > Chordata > Actinopteri > Cypriniformes > Acheilognathidae > Rhodeus > Rhodeus uyekii. The sequence goes on from JAWRVZ010000052.1 coordinate 697,443, forward strand.
GTTTCGGCTCCCATCCTTGTCACCCCTGATCCATCGCGCCAGTTCGTAGAGGAGGTCGACGCGTCAGAGGTGGGGGTAGGAGCGGTTCTATCCCAGCGCTCTGTTTCGGATGACAGGATGCACCCTTGCGCGTTTTTTTCTCATCGATTGTCACCAGCCGAACGTAACTACGCCATTGGTAACAGAGAGTTGTTGGCAGTTAAACTGGCGTTGGAAGAGTGGCGTCATTGGCTAGAGGGATCGGGAGTACCCTTTATAGTCTGGACTGATCATAAGAATCTCGAATATATTAGATCGGCAAAGAGACTCAATTCTAGGCAGGCTCGGTGGGCATTATTTTTCGGACGTTGTGATTTTTCTCTCTCGTACCGCCCGGGCTCCAAGAACATCAAGCCCGACTATTTATCTCGCATTTTTGACCGCTCCGAACGCCCGTCCACTCCCGAGTGCATTTTTCCTGAGAGTCTCATTGTCTCCACACTCAGATGGGAGGTCGAATCGAGGGTAGAATCAGCCCTAGAAGGGGTAACGCCTCAGCCCGGATGCCCACCAGGTCGATTGTTCGTGCCAGAGGGTCTTCGTTCAGACGTAGTTAAATGGGGTCATTGTTCCAACGTTGCTTGCCATCCCGGAGCTAATCGGACCAACTTTTTGGTTAAGCAACGATTCTGGTGGCCCAGTATGACGCGGGACATTTGGGAGTTCGTTTTGGCCTGCTCAGTTTGTGCCATGGGTAAGACTTCCAATCGTCCCCCAGATGGGTTACTTCAACCGCTGACTGTTCCTTCGAGACCCTGGTCCCACATCGCGCTAGATTTTGTTACCGCCCTCCCGCCCTCCCAGGGCAAGACAGTCGTTTTGACTGTCGTGGACCAGTTCTCGAAGGCGGCCCATTTCATTCCCTTACCTAAATTACCCTCTGCTAAGGAGACAGCGGTGGCTGTCGTAGATCACGTCTTTCGCATTCATGGTCTCCCGATAGACGTGGTCTCCGACAGGGGTCCCCAATTTATATCCAAATTCTGGAGAGAGTTTTGTAGATTACTGGGGGCGACGGTAAGCCTGTCTTCGGGTTTCCATCCCCAAAGCAATGGGCAGACTGAGCGGGCCAACCAGGATCTTGTGAGAATGTTACGTTGTCTGGTCTCCAGAAATCCTTCCTCCTGGAGCCAGCAACTCTCTTGGGTTGAGTACGCGCACAACTCGTTACCAGTGTCCATTTGAGTGTAGCATAGGATTCCAGCCACCAAATTTTCCCAGTCTGGAATCCGAAGTCGCGGTCCCCTCCGCCCACGCCTTTGTTCAGAGGTGCCGTCGCACATGGAGCAGAGCCCGTGAGACTTTGCTCCAGGTGGGAGAGCGCACCAAGGCCCAAGCCGATCGCCACCGGTCTAAGCCGCCGATCTACGTCGTTGGTCAAAAAGTGTGGCTTTCAACCAAGAACATTCCTCTCCGCTCCGTGTGTAACAAGCTCGCTCCCAAATTCATTGGCCCATTTCCCGTCACCAAGATCATTAGTCCGGTGACGGTCCGCCTCAAACTTCCCCCTGCATACGGGAGGATCCAACCTGCGTTTCATGTATCCAAAATAAAACCTGTTTTTCGCTCTCATATTAACCCGCCAGCTCCGGTTCCCCCCCCGCCGCGACTCGTAGATGGGGAACCCGCCTATTCGTTCAATCGTATTCTGGACTCTAGACGGAAGGGACGCGGGTTCCAGTACTTGGTGGACTGGGAGAGTTACGGTCTGGAGGAGAGGAGTTGGGTTCCTGCCAGGGACATACTGGATCACTCTCTGATCGACGATTTCAATCGACAGGTAGGTCCTCTTAGGAGGGAGGGGTACTGTCACGATTCAGAGGTACACTGACTTCTCCTCCTTGTTGTACGGTATTGTGGAGGCGTGGTCGCTGATTACCTCATCATCCTGTTCCGGCTGTGCATCATTTTCCCATGGCTATTTATCCATCTCTCATTCCACTCTCCGCTGTCAGTTCGTTCCAGGTCTCGCTGTGTTCAGCATTCTGTGCCGCGCGTGCTCTCAGTGTCTCTCCGGTTGGCTTCCGTGAGGAGGATTCTTCGGCTCGTCGCCCGCTGCAGTTCCTGCGTCACAACAGCCCGAGTCCGCGCTTCGCCGTTCCTGCCCGGCCTGTTGCTCTATTGGACTTCCTCTGTTTGTTTCTCTGGAGTTTTTCACGTTTTCATTAAAGACTCCTCATTACTCGCTATTGGATCCTGTTGTTAATTTTCCTTAAAACTAGCGTGACAATATTACCACATTGTTAGTATATGCAATCATTTGTTTTAGAGCTGGTAGTGAAATAATTTCTTGAAAGCCAAACAAAATTATAGTTGCATTTGGGCCACAAATGATGCAGCCACCATAGTGAAATCTGCTTACCAGCAGAACAGACAGAGGGTTGCTTCTCCTTGCTAAGAATAAAGATACTTAAGATACATACTTTTTCCATAATCTTTTGAACATCAAATAGCCTGACACTTTTTCTGAGTTTTGATTAGGCATGTAGGAATCTCTTATTTGAATTGATGTCAGTTCAAACAGTTACACTGCCTCATGAGATGAAACACTACAATCCCACCTCTTATCTCCCATGTCATAATGGCTACCTATTCTACTCTCTCCCTCACTCAAAGACCACTTTAGCTCACTATACCTTACAAAAACGTCTTCATTGATTGGGAACACCAGGTTGACACAGGAAATACTCAATACTGATTAGTTTTTGCTAAAATTATGGATAGAAACAGTTTTGTGCAGTATGCTACAAAATACTTCGAACAATAGTATGCTCTATTGCTGTCATCACCTCATTGCATCTTTATAACACTGAGTGATGTCTTTTTATAATTAGGTAACTTTAGTAATTTTACATTTTTAATTCAGCTCTGTGTAAAAATGTGAATTTTTGTTATTCTAATCAATGAATAAGTGATGGAAAATATTTTATATATAAAAAAACCCCTCTTATTCATCAAAATAGAAATGGGAAGTCAAGTTGGGTGCATTGCTATATTGTATAGACCATTTTAATGGCTATTTGTCAGTTTAAGGAAGTGACTTCTTTATTCCTTGGACGTTTCCGAGTTAGTTGTCAGGCACATTTCAAGCAGGGCAGGAGGCGCTTGATGCATAGTAGGATTGCAAAGTGTTAGGCCATAGCCCTGCCACTCTTAGAGCTCAGCAGTTCGCCAAAGTGATGCTTGGTGTAATAGCTGTGTCAAGACCTCTGTTTTGCAGGGTCTCTTTCACTCCCTTGGTCTCTGGATCGAGCGTTGTCAGTTGTTCAGTACCTTGATTCCTCCATTCTCTAGAAACCCCAGTCTGGGTCACTGCTGGTCACTAGGTATAGTACTAAATACATTCACTGCTGGTTTTCGCCAAAGAGTTATTTCCGCCAGCATGGGTATTCCATTTCCCATAACGACCCCTAGGGGATGCGGTGTAAAGTTCCCTTTTGAGAAGGAATATCTGAGGTTATGTGCTCTGTGCTTATGAACTGCTCTTTGTCTGATCGGCTTGGAGAAGTCAATGTCTTGCACTGTATTTGGATCAATATAAAACAAACTGGGTATGTACATTTACTAATCAGGTAATACAGGTTTATGGATTAGATAAATCACAGCAACAAGCATTGAATTACACCTTCTGTTTGTTCATGACAAGACAGAGGTCTCAGGTGTCATAGTTAGAGCATTCAAACCTCTTACACACTGTCCCACAGCAACAACAAACTTTTATGATTTGAGTATACTAACAACTATCATAAACACATCTAATTTGTTTTAATAAATAATTATCAGAAATATCAACAAATAAGTGCCCTAATTTGCAAATAGTGTATTTAATTTAAAGATTTGGAGCAGTCCACTTTTGCTCCAGTCTTGCTCCCCAAGTTGCTATTAAAGATTAAAGAAAATGCAAACAGCACTTCTGTTTCACTTTACGGAGGAAACACAGGCTACTCTTACGACACCTATCCAAAGGGCATTTGAATTCTCATATCTAAATACATATCTAAAATATATTTTTGTAACTACCTTAACGGTTTAATTTGAGCAAGACTAAAAGTATGCACTTGTTTTGACAGATCTGTGATTTTAAAATGGCGAAACCGGAAATGCTTCAGGAACAGACATCTGCAGTAGCATTCCAACATATTAATGTTTGCGTCCTTGAAATGGTCTATACTGCAGATATTTTTGCAAATGAAAAGATCATCTTGGTGTTCCATGCTCACAGAATATGCACATACTGTTCCAGTATACACGATGCATAGTGTAAAATTGTGCTATAGTACATATTCTTAACATAGGCTTTGACTTGAATCCCTATGTGCTATTACAATCTGAATTGGATGGTTTAATGGTTTTGTCATGATATGATGCATGCTGCAGAGAATTAAAAACAGTTTAGATCATCAATCTAAACAGCTGTGGCATTGTTAATTGCAATAGCGGAATGTGATTTAGATGCCCCCGCTGTTCGGTTTAGAGTGTACAAACATCATTAAAATGATGCCTTGAGCCTCTTTTTTTTTAGTTCAAAAGAACTGGCGAGAGTGATGGCCTTTGAAAAAAGCATTAGAATTTCTTTTTCTTTTTATGTCCAGTACATGAATCAAATCTTTATGACGAATACCTAGAAAGCTCATTAAAATGTGCTTTTTTGTAGCTGAGGTTTATAAGATATAAGGTATCATGAATAAAAATATGCTGCATATGCTGCATATGCTGTACCCTGCAGTTTCATTAATAACATTAACACTATTACATCAAACAATGCTTAACTGAGTATTGGTTTTTGCGTATTTAAATAGTTTGAAATGACAAATTAGTACATTATGATGCTGGTATTTGAAAGTGTATCAGCTACTGATCTGTTAAGTATTACATAACAATTTATCAATGCAAGTGAAGTGTTACTGATGGTTGCCTATTGAGCTATTAGTTCTTGATTGCACTGATGCAGCCAGAATAGTGTATAATTGGCCTTTCATAAAATCTCTGTCTGTAAAATAGCACTTTAAAAGATCAATTGAATGTCTGCACATCCAGAGATTTTCTGAAGAGGTGGTGAAAAAAACCGTTTGCTTTAAAGTGCTGACTTGCTGGGTTGTTTGTGTCTATTTTAGTGCCTTCTGAAAGCACACATTTGCCTTGATATTTGTGAACTTGTTTGTATAGTTGTCAGGATCTGTGTTGATTCTTTTTAACACGATTCTATGTCAGCATAACTAGTATAAATGGACAAACATAATGTATAGACAAGACAACATTACATTCACTGCTATCAGTATAAACAATATTAGAGTTTACTGAAGCCAAGACAATGCTAGAAATTCAATATTTTCATAATCTGAAGTAAATAAACACTAAAAACTACACTAAAAACATTGGAACAAATGAATTGAAGTTCAAAGCAAATATTTTTCTGTTAAATGTTATTATGGCAACATTTTATTATGTTAGTTGCTGTATGTATTACGGCAGTTCAGAAAATTTTAATTCTTGTTGGTGGTGCTATAAGGTTCATTCTTTATCATATTTGAATTGACATCACATACACTAAACCCTATCCTGTAGTGTGAGAAAAAGCAAAAATGCACATATTTGATGAAACCACCATGCCATTTTAGTTTGCCTCTTGCTTGCTCTATTGTGGAATGCTATGTACCAGATGATCTGAACAGACATGCACAAAATTTTTAAAGCCCCTCACTAACCACAAAACAAGCTGCCAATATGTGTGACAACCCCCCGAAATAGAACCAGTCACCTGCCTGCAATGGTTTTACAACTAAAAGGAATGTGAGAGTCTACTCACCCTCTATAGCACCGATTGAAACATAGCTAATGTCCATAAGAAATAATTTTTCTTCACATTAATTCATAGATAAACCTTGCTTTGAATGAATATGAACCTTTCCAGAACATTGTGTATATACACTGATTTGTACATTGCGTGCATATTTATGTACTGTTTTATGCCTGTGTCAGGACAGTATTATTCGATAATGCACCATTTTTCCTACTTGGTTACATAATCGCTTGAGACATGCACAATCATGAACCCCATTTCCCTGTGGGGCCACACATTTTTTCATAGTGCTTGTGCTGGTGTATACATATTGTAATGAACGTGCTATTCTCATTCTATTAATAAAGATTGCATATACATCAATCTTGGCATCTATGAATATTTATTATTTTTGAATGATCGTGTATATTATATGGTGATATCTATGCAATGTACTAGTATTACAAGTGTTGGTGTTTTTAAGTTGATTGTTCTTGTCATGTGGTTAAATTACTCTTTTTCATGGTTTTCATTTCCTGTTCCTGTTTCCACTTCAATCCACTTTCTCTTTATGATTTCCCTTGAATGTATGTTTTGTGTGTGTATGTCTTTGTTTAGATTAGTTGTTTGTCATTTAGTTAATAAAACCTTCTGCACAATACATATGAGCTTCCTTCAAGTGGATTCAGGTCTGTGCATCAAGCAATATCACTTTAATGATTGTGATCAGAGTTACATGCTAAGAAAGCTATTTTCCTACGACCATGAAAAATCTCCTTTCTGAAGAATTCATAGACGATCAATACTGAGTGTTTATTGGATGGACAAATTTACTGATTATGAGATTAATTGAACTACATGAGGTTAATTCGATTAACTGGTTAAAATATTTATAAATAATCATAATGAGTTTCAGTGAATTTGCAACAGCTGTGACATGTTTCACTGGATTAGCCCCTAGCACCCCATAACACGAGTGCATCGCTGTACCACGTCAATTATCAAGCAATTTTTCTACATCCAAAAAGCTATACTTAGAAAGCAGATTATGTTATGCAAACATTAAAATGTATCTGTTTATTAATAATGCACTGTGGTAAATGTGTCATACAGGTTTGTCTTTGCAGTTTTGCAGAAATGTAATTTCGCGTCACATATCGCCAATGAGTTTTCTAGAAAAAAGTTTTTGTGAATATATGTATATTATGCATACATATACACACTCATCTAAAGGATTATTAGGAACACTGTGTTTGACCCCCTTTCACCTTCGGAACTGCCTTAATTCTACGGGGCATTGATTCAACAAGGTGCTGAAAGCATTCTTTAGAAATGTTGGCCAATATTGATAGGATTGCAGTTGATGGAGATTTGTGGGATGCACATCCAGGGCACGAAGCTTCCGTTCTACAACATCCCAAAGATGCTCTATTGGGTTGAGATCTGGTGACTGTGGGGGCATTTTAGTACAGTGAACTCATTGTCATGTTCAAGAAACCAATTTAATATGATTCGAGCTTTGTGACATGGTGCATTATCCTGCTGGAAGTAGCCATCAGAGGATGGGTACATGGTGGTCATAAAGGGATGGATATGGTTAGAAACAACATTCAGGTAGGCCGTGCTGGCAATCAGTCGTAGGCTACAAGGTGACATTGCCGTGCCATTGCTGGCAGCAATGTCACCTTGTAGCCTATGACTGATTGCCCACTGAAGCTAAGCAGGGCTGAGGCTGGTTATTTTCTTGGATGGGAGACTGACTTGGTTGCTGCTGGAAGTGGTGTTACGAGGCCTGCAGGGGGTTCTCACCCTGCGGTCTATGTGGGTCCTCATGCCCCAGTATAGTGTATATACATATATATATATACATTTAGATCATTTTTGTGTTTTTTTTTCCTGGAAATTCGGGTTAAACACCAGTAATATGCCAAAAGACTGTTGCCAGGTATTTTTTAAGCCAATAGTTTCCTATTCAGTAAATGCCATAGGGACCCTTTACAGCGTCAGAGGGGGGTGAGAAAATAATGGGTTCTGTTAACAACACTGTCAACCACATAGTGCAAGAGTAAGCAAACAGCATGTCCTCTATTCAGCCCAACACCCCAAGAAGTACGTCTGAGGCCACAAGGACAAAATTGTCAGTCATCTGAGCATGATGGGATATCCATTCTTGTTCTTCTTGCTCCCAGTCCGAACACAGTACACTTCCTTGGTGACTTTCCTCCCAATGCAGGGGGTTAGACATCAGTGTTGGCTCTCAGGTGGCAGTCAGCCAACACTCTCCAAAGAGAGCTCCTGTTATAGCTCTGAACATGCAATTAAATCCTAACTTCAGCAGCTTGGTATTGAGTGCTGGGATGGAGCCAGCATTGGGACTGAAGCTGTGAAGGAGAGGCAGGCTTCTTTCTGTGAACTCATCCACTGGCTAATCCCAAGCTAACAAACTGTTGTGGCTGGATTCCCAGGCAAGATGTGAATGTCACTGTGAGGTCAGGGAGCGTTAACTCAACCACAAGGAGAAAAGTAGCCTCTTCTGTTTCAATCTGGGCAGGATTGCTGCGCCTTAAATGTCTCCTTTTTGACATTGAGTGTGAACACAAGTACTAAAGAAATTGGAGAAACAGATTTAATGGGCTGAGCGATAACAGTCATCACAATAACCAGAGTGATTAGCACACATTCTCCGGAATGATGAGTTTGCATTAAATTCTGGCTTGTGTTATTTCCAGATTGCATTCCCCATTGTTCTTGTTACTTCTTGTTATTTCTAGCATGGCAGAAACCTACTGATAAGATTATCCTCAAGAATGCTGATGTTAGAAATAGTAAAACACCAGTAAAAGTATTTCATATATCTAGTGCAACATATTTGAGGGCCAGCTACACAAGGGTGCTGTGGCAAGCAGGACGAGGCAGAGAGCTGTGAGAATGGCGCACGGTCGCAAGTCTCGAGTGTTTATGAGTCTTGAGTTCTCACGGAGGAGCTTTGGGGGCATAAAAGAAGGAGTGACGACAGTGCAGGACGAAAAAGAGGACCAGGCTTGGACTTTCGTTGTGTTTCGTTTGTTTTGCAGGCGTCTGTGAGGGGCTGCTGCTTTACTTTTGTTTGTGTATGTTTATTTTGATATATTGAAGTGTTTAAAAATTTGCCGGCTCCCGTTTCCTTCTTCCCTGAGCACAAACGCGTTACAAGTGCAAAGCCCTGTCACCTGGACTATCCTACCCCTTCATTCAAAATTAATCTCAAACCATATTTCAATAATAAAGCAGTCAAAAAGTTTGGAAACATTACTATTTATTATGTTTTTCAAAGAAGTCTCTTATACTTGATCACAAAATACAGTAAACAGCAATAGTGTGAAATATTATTAGGATTTAAAATAACGTTTTTCTATGTGAACATACAGAAACATATAATTTATTTCTGTGATCAAAGCACAGTTTTTAGCATCATTGCTCCGTCTTCACTGGCATGTGATCCTTCACAAATCATTCTAATATCATGATTTATTTTCAATATTGCAAACAGTTGCCTGCTTAATATTTTTTCAGGACTCTTCAATGAATAAAAAGTTTAAAAAAATACCAGAATCTATTTTAAAAATAATATACAGTAGCATTTAAAAAAAAAAAATAATAATACTTTGATTCTGTAAAGATAGGTTAAATCAATAAAAAAGGTGATTTATATTGCTAGAAAACATAAAAAAATTATAATGTTTCCAAACTTTTGACCAGTACTAAGGAAAAAAATAACTTAAAGATGATCTTTTAATGACTAAACTCAAGACATAAATATAGCTGCAAGCAGCCATGATGGGGCCAAGCACAAGGAGGGCATTAAATGTCATGCCGACATGGCTAGCAGCATCAGACCAATGGCAGAAAGCATCTAAAGACATTTCAATATGACTTCAGTCTAAATGGCTGAAAAATCATCAATAAGGTCTTTAGTAATTCGATTTAACGATTTATCACATTGAACCAACAGGCAGCGCTGTAACCAAATTGATGTGTCAAATCATGTGGCATATCCAGAGTGAGGTGACAATGACACATGCAAAGTTTGGTGTCAATAGGGTAAAGCATTGATGAAACACAGCTTTAAAGTCATGTGTTTAAGTATACCTTTTCATGACAAAATTCTAAATAGCCGACGCTGAAAAAGGCCGATATGGGAAAATTTGGTATCGCAGGACTCAGCATAATGCACTGAATCTAAAGACAGCAGTTTCATGATTTTTGGACAAAGGAATTCAGGAGTTATAATCAAAAAATGTCAGTTTTTCATATCTCCTGACCACTAGGGGGCAGAGCGCCAAAACTCTGCAGGTAGCCTCAGATCATGATTGACATCACACACAGAACGTTTGGTCAGAATACGCTAATGCGTTGCAGAGATATAGCCTCGCATTATTTGGTGGCCATTTGGTCAAATTCGTTCGCATTTTTATCGAAACCTGTTTGACGAATCAACTTTATTTTAATAATTTTTTGTCAGCATGGTCTGAAGATGTTATGATTCAATTTTGGTGAAAATTGGACAAACGGTGTGGGAGGAGTTCGAAAAAGTAGGTTTTTAAAGAAAAACAACATGGCGGACAGGAAGTTTGGCCGACTATGACAAATTTGGTATCTATGTTCTCGGTTTGACCCAAGGAACGTATAAAGACAACTTATTTTACCAAAGGTTAACGTGTTCAAAAGTTATTAGTATTTTTGTAAATTTAGTTATAACTTTTGACCACAAGGTGGCGCTGCCTCGAAACTTTTTGTGTTGTATCAGGCCCAGATGCCGAAGACACATATCGAGTTTCGTAACGATACGCCAATGTTTTTGTTAAATATAGCAATTTATGACAAAATTCAAAATGGCCGACCCTCAAAATGGCCGATATGGGAAAATTTAGTATCGCACAACTCGGCATGATGCCCTGAATCTAACGAGACCAGTTTTATGATTTTTGGTCGAAGCATTCAGAAGTTATAAGCAAATATTTCACTTTTTCATATCTCCAGACCACTAGGTGGCAGAGCGCCAAAACTCTGCATGTCGCCTCAGACCATGATTGACATAACACACACCAAGTTTGGTCAGAATACGCTAATGCGTTGCGGAGATATAGCCTCGCTTTCATTTCTACGGCCATTTTGTCGAATTCTTTCGCAAGTTATTCGTAAACGAGTTGACAAATCAACTTTCTTTTAATAACTTTTTGTCAGCATGGTCTGGAGATGATGTGGTTCAATTTTCGTGAAAATCGGACAAACGGCCTAGGAGGAGTTCGAAAAAGTAGGTTTTTCATAAAATTCAAAATGGCGGGAAAATTGTCATGACGGAAAATGACGTCATAGGGTGCAATCGAATCGTCTTGAGCCAAGGAATTAGTGGACGAAAGAATTTGGTTTCTAGGACATACGGTTCAAAAGTTATTTACGTAAACGTGAGTGCAAATTTGGACAGTTGGTGGCGCTATAGAGATTGAGTTAGAAACTTCAAATTTGCTATGGTCAATTATTGGACTGTCCTCTATTTGTGTGCCAAATTTCATAACTTTCCCGCAATCGGTTCTATGGGCTGTCATAGACTTCAATGGCGGAAGAAGAAGATGAATAATAAATATAGCTGCTAGCAGCCATCACGGGGCCAAGCGCAAGGAGGGCATTAAATGTCATGCCGACATGGCTGGCATCATCAGACCAACGGCAGTAAGAATCTAAAGACATTTCAATATGACTTAAGTCTAAATGGCTGAAAAACCAACAATACGGTCTTTAGCAATTCGATTTAATGGTTTATCACATTCAACCAACAGGCAGCGCTGTAACCAAATTGTAGTGTCAATTCATGTGGTACATTGAGAGTGTGGTGACATTGACACATGCAAAGTTTGCTTTCAATTGGGTAAACCATTGCTGACAGACCACTAAAGTCATGTGTTTGTTAAACATAGCATCTTACAAGAAAAATCGAAATGGCAGACGCTCAAAATGGCCGATATGGGAAAATTTGGTATCACAGGACTCGGCATGACCCACTGGATCTAAAGAGACCAGTTTCATGATTTTTAGACAAAGCGTTCAGGAGTTATAATCAAAAATGTCAGTTTTTTGATATCTCCTGACCACTAGGGGGCAGAGCGCCAAATCTCTGCAGGTAGCCTCAAACCATGATTGACATAACACACACCTAGTTTGGTCAGAAAACGCTAATGCGTTGCGGAGATAAAGCCTCAATTTCATTTTTGCAACCATTACGTCAGATTCTTTCGCGAGTTATTCGTAAACGGTTTGACATATCAACTTTCTTTGGATAACTTTTTGTCAAGATGGTCTGGAAATGATGTGGTTTAATTTTGTTGAAAATTGGACAAACGGTCTGGGAGGAGTTCGAAAAAGTAGGTTTTTAAAGAAAAACAACATGGTGGACAAGAAGTTTGGCCGACTATGACAAATTTGGTATCTGTGTTCTCGGTTTGACCCAAGGAACGTATAAAGATAATTTGTTTTACCATAGGTTAACGCACTCAAAAGTTATTAGCATATTTGTATATTTGGTTATAATTTTTGACCACAAGGGGGTGCTGCCTCGAAACTTTTTGAGTCGTATCAAGGTTAGGTGCCGAAGACACATATTGAGTTTCGTAACGATACGCCAATATCTTTGTTAAATATAGCAATTTATGACAATATTCAAAATGGCCGACGCTCAAAATGGCCGATATGGGAAAATTTGGTATCGCACTACTCGGCATGATGCACTGAATCTAAAGAGACCAGTTTTATTATTTTTGGCCAAAGCGTTCAGAAGTTATAATCAAATATTTAACTTTTTCATATCTCTTGACCACTAGGGGGCACAGCGCCAAAACTCTGCAGGTAGCCTCAGATCATGATTGACATAACACACACCTAGTTTGGTCAGAAAACGCTAATGCGTTGCGGAGATAAAGCCTCAATTTCATTTTTGCGACCATTACGTCGGATTCTTTCGCGAGTTATTCGTAAACGGTTTGACATATCAACTTTCTTTGGATAACTTTTTGTCCACATTGTCTGGAGATGATGTGGTTCAATTTTCGTTGAAATCGGAAAAACGGCCTAGGAGGAGTTCGAAAAAGTAGGTTTTTCGTAAAATTCAAAATGGCGGGAAAATTTTCATGACGGAAAATGACGTCATAGGGTGCAATCGAATCGTCATGAGCCAAGGAATTAGTGGACGAAAGAATTTTTTTTCTAGGTCATACGGTTCAAGAGTTATTTACGTAAACGTGAGTGCAACTTTGGACAGTTGGTGGCGCTAGAGACATTGAGTTAGAGACTTCAAATTTGCTATGGTCAATGATTGGCTTGTCCTCTATCAGTGTGCCAAATTTTATCATTTTCCCGCAAACGGTTCTATGGCCTTACATAGACTTCCATGGCGGAAGAAGAAGAAGAAGAAGAAGAAGAAGATGAATAATAATAATAAAGAACCGGAACAATTACAATAGGTGCCTCCGCACCTTCGGTGCTTGGCCCCTAATAATAATAGGAACCGGAACAAAAACAATAGGTGCCTTCGCACCTTCGGTGCTTGGCCCCTAATTACAATTAGCGAGACATAATTACATCAGTGACTTAAACAAGACATATGACATGATGAGGACTGAGGGCAAACACAGGGTAAAAATGCATTGGGGATTATTACAGAGATGAGACACAGCTGACAAAACTAATAGGGTGATTGATGACGAGACAAGCGATGACGACGATGGTGAAGCACATGAGAAAACAGGATGAAAATAAACAAAACAGTCCTCTAGCACACTGTTTCTCAACCAGTGGGTCGCGACCCACTAGTGGGTCGTGGAACATTCCAGAGGGGGTCGCGAGAGTTTTACTGTGTTCTCATATTTTCGAATGTCATATGTTTAATCATTATTGTCCTAACTTTCTAATGCTATTTCTAAACCATAAGTGTCAAACTCACGGCCCGCGTGCCACAACCGGCCCGGCGTGTAATTATGTCCGGCCCGCGAGATCATTTTATTAATGACCCGCGAGATGGTCCGCACTCCAGCTGCCTCGCTGAACATTTCCTGTATTAATCAGGAAGCGGCTTATGATGCTTCACCTTCGCAGTTAGACACCACTGTTCTAAACCGTCCTATCACAATAATTTATCACTGCAGCGAACGGCTCTTATTGGAAAAGGTCCTACTCTCTTTACGTAAGCGGTTTACTCCGTTTCTTGGTAACGACGGCGAAATTGCATTGCATCCCTGTTGAGCTTGAGTGTGCTTCCTCTTCTCTCGTGTAGAAAACAAAACTGAACATTTAAAAGTGCTTCTCATTCCTTAATTTCTTCATTTATTTATCACATAACTATTTATCACATCAACGTCTTCTCTATCAACAGAATTATAACAACAAACAGCGTCATAGTAACAACAGCATAGCAACAGTAGCGTCATAACAACAACATGACGTGTTGAATAAGAGCGCAATAATTTGACAATCGCTATGCCAGAAATATAGTTAGTTGGACAAAAATGCATCCTTTTTAAAAAAAATGAAAACAAGCAGAGGATTCTGAAACTCCTTCCACTTCAAAGACAGCAAAATGTAAGCAAGTACAACCCAGACTATATTAAATATGGATTTACTACGTCGGACGAAAAACCACAATGCGTTGAGTGTGGTGAAGTCTTAGCAAAGGAGTCCATGAAGCCATCAAAACTTGAACGTCACCCTCAGACTAAACATCCAACATGTGGCGGTAAACCTGTGGATTACTTTGTGCGAAAGCGCGATGTACTTAAAAGACAGCAAAGCAGTATTGTGTCGCTCACGACAGCTTCAAAGAGCACCCTGAAGGCAAGTTATCTGGCAGCTGGCCACATCGCCCGTGCAAAGAAATCATTTAATATTGGTGAAGAGCTAGTTATAGAGTTATAGTTATCTAGTTAGAGAAGTTTCTTCTGCCATTTAGCACTACCTATCTTTGCGAGTCGGGATTTTCGACAGTGACTGCAACGAAAACAAAAAGCAGGAATAGACTGACAACTTCTAGTTTGAGTGCGACACTACGAGTGGCCCTTTCCCCAATTCCACCGCGTCTGGATATCATCGTTTCAGAGCGGCAGTCTCAAATGTCACATTAACGTGTGTGAAAATAAATAAATCAGTTTGTTTCATAGTCTGCCTAATTTTTGAAAAAGTGTTTTGTGAAATTAATTTTGAGCGCACACGATATAGGTCTAACGAATTATTTCATTGTTTTTCATTACTTATTATTTACTATTTTTATTCATTTATTTCTAGCCTTAGTGGTAGGGATGGGCGATACCAGACATTTTTAAATTCGATACAATATCGATATTTTGGGGTATAATTTTACCGATATCGATACCAATACCGCTTATTTCTTAAATGTGTATGTGATAATAAAAAAAGTTAAATATATATATATATATATATATATATATATATATATATATATATATATATATATATATAATATTACACTTAAAGGCAAATTACAGGCAAATTGCATCCACACATGACACATAAGACATATTGGCCATTAATAAATGTATTACAAAAGTAAATTTGACAACAAATAAATAAAAATGTTTAAAATAATACAGTATTTTACAAAAAATATTGATTAAATAAAATACATCATAACATGTCACAAATATTGCATCTCGCAATACATTTTTCTGCCATGAAAAGTAGCTCCACA
Organism: Rhodeus uyekii; assembly: GCA_037043235.1. NCBI lineage: Eukaryota > Metazoa > Chordata > Actinopteri > Cypriniformes > Acheilognathidae > Rhodeus > Rhodeus uyekii. Next base: position 712,991 of record JAWRVZ010000052.1, read on the forward strand.
CCACTCTGCTTTCTTTCTGCCATAGTGCCATTCTGCTTATGCGCGCGGACAATATGCGACGCGTGCCGTGAAAGTGACGTGCACGTGTGGGCAGGGCACGTTGCTCGCGTTTCTCACAGTCATCACGGGTGAGCTAAATGTCAGAGGGGGATTTAAGTTTTAGCACAAACATTAAACAGAAGTACCGATAAACACTTTTTGCAGAAATTATTAATTTAATTTTAATATTGATATTTTTGTGGAGATATCGATACCAAGTAAGTAGCTTGTGAGTATACTGCAGCATCGATATGCCCATCCCTACTTAGTGGGTCGTGGGACTGTCATACAAAAAAAAAAGTGGGTCGCAATAGGCAAAAGGTTGAGAAACCCTGCTCTAGCATACTGAGTATGCTTTATTCCATATTTTACACAGCTAGATCATTATGCTGAACCGACTCTGTTACGGCTGGCACCATCTTGCATCTCAGTTAACCTTGAAGACTTCAGTATTATCATTATGATAATAATGTTGCAGTGTGTATATTGTTTCTGGGACATTTGTTTTCTTAAGAAGAATAAGAACACAGTATATCATAATCAAATCGACAAAGCAATATTTAATGTCTACTAGAGATGTGTGGAACTAGCACTAATGTCTTCTGAATCCACAGACACCCACCCGCCCCTGTGATTTTCTTTTTTACAATTACTACAATTATTCAAATTCTTAGTGTTAGGTACAGTGATATGGTATCCACAATATATTACACTGAAGTATTTTTTTTTAAACTGGACGTTTCAGAGCTATGTCCTGATCACATGTCTTGGTCTGAGCATTTAAAGAAATGTGTCTCAGAGCGATTTGTAGTCAGATCAGCCCATCTGACAGTATCTTTCAGACACTCTACATTATGTATTTTTCTAAAGTGTTATGCACCTTTTACTCTATTTCTGAGCATTCAATGTTTTCTAATAATTATATTTGAATTGACTGAATGAACTCTGATCCTTCACCCACTTATTGATTACAGTGTGAGATTTAAATTACACAAGGAAAGCACGCAGCTCTGAAAGCATCACAAGCACACAAACTGATGGCTTGTTCTGACATTTTTTTTTGCATTTAGCTTTGAGAAAACACAAAGAGGTATACATTTCTGCAATATCATGTACAGTGGTGTGAAAAAAAGTGTTCCCTTTCAGGGAACTCGAGCTGCATCAAAGCGCTAGGGGAAATAGCCTTGTGTCAGTCACGTGAAGATCTGTGCAACCAATGAGAGACGAACGTGTGTGAATGCGTCACCGCCGACACGTGCCGGTGACGTCATGAGGAAGAGCATTAAGCGCGCGTGAAACCCGGAAGCGCAAGCTCTGAGTGTCTTCAGCGTGCTGTGTCTGTGTGAGAGTGATTTTGGAACTAGGATTAGTTTAAAAATCAGGGATTTGAGTGTGAGAATGGCGAATGATCAGACATTTAGACCGTGTGTTTATCCTTGTCTGAGTTTTATAACGGACAAGGATACACATGTTATGTGTGTGGTCTGTTTGGGAGTGGAGTATGCGCGGTCGGCACTTGAGAGCACTGGCTGTGAGGACTACGAGAAGTTCTCATTGCATACGCTCCGCTCCCGCCTGGCGGTCTGTAACGAGGCCGCTCAGGCTAGTGTTCCCCGCGGTTCGGGACCTGCAGCAGCCGAGGCTTTGCGGCGCTCTCAGTCTTGAGGATCACAAATGGATCTCACTGAGGCAGCTGGGATGGCTCCTCCCTTATCTCAGCCCTCACGAGATCAGGCGGGTCCTGGTCACGAGCGCTCTCCGAGAAACGATCGTGCTGGGACTCCGGCACTAGCTTTATCTAGTTCAGAAAGTGAGATGGATCTAGCTAGTGTTGACCCGGTCGTGGAGGATTCGCCACCCTCCTCGCCGGCTTTCGAGGAGTTAGTTGAGGTTGTGGCGCGAGCGATCTCACGTCTGGACATCGATTGGCCGGAGGAGACCAGGAGCACTCGTCCTAGAAAGAGTATTTTGGACTAGCGCTACCTGCCAGCTCGTGTTACTCCCCCGCGCCGAGCTATGCCTTTTCTTTCTGATTTACATGCCGAGGTATCTAGATCTTGGAGAAGGCCAGCCTCCGAGAGAGTCCATACACCACATAGTGCGATGTATACGAATCTGGTCGGAGGTCAACACCATGGTTATGGGGGGATGCAGAAAGTGGACGAGGCTCTTGCTGGGTACCTCGTTCCCCAGTCTGCATCCTCTATTAAAGCTCCGGCGCTCCCCACCAAGCCGATGCGCGTCACATCGTCTTTGTTGGGGAAAGCATACTCTGCTTCGAGCCAGGCTGCTGCGTGCCTGCACACTACGGCACTGCTGCAGGCCTATCAAGCAGAGTTGCTAGGGGACCTCAACGAGGGCGGCGGTATCGGTCCGAAGGCAGAGCTGCGCCGGACCGTGGATTTGACTCTTCGGGCCACTAGGGAGACGGCCTACTCTGTCGGCCGCTCCATGGCAGCTCTGGTGGCCACGGAGAGACACTTATGGCTCAATTTATCAGCTATGAAAGATAAAGATAAAATTTTTTTGCTGGATGCCCCTCTGTCCCCTTCAGGCTTGTTCGGCGATGCCGTAAAAAGCGTCGTCGACAAGTTCCAGGAGGCTTCACGACAGCAGGCGGCGTTCAGTAAAGTTCTTCCCCGCCGCCCTCCACGTGAGACCGCCAGTCAAGCGCGGTCTCAAAGCTCCTCACACAGGGCCGCTCAGAAAGAAAGTGTCGCTACCCGTCTTCCTCCGGCAAACCCCGGAAGGTCGGGTCGACAAGTTCAAGTCCAGTCCTCTGGTAGAAAAGGTGATTTGAGGGTTGTCCTGAACACCAAGAAGGCCAAGACTAAGCGGCCCTGATGCCAAGCCACAACAAGGTGGTGTCTCCCATGTGCAGCTCCAGAGTCAGCCCGGCATGGGAGAACCACCCCCTCTAAGGAGGGTCCTAGAGCAGTCCACCCGGGTTTCCGGAAGCCCCGGCTCAGTGGTGGATATGTTCACAGTACCAGAGACCAGCTCCGGGAGGCTGGTTCCCTTAGTAGAGTTCCGGGCTGCGTGGTCACGGCTACCCGGTATCTCCCAGTGGGTCCTGCGCACGGTAACCTCCGGGTATGCCATCCAGTTCGGGGTTTCACCACACCGGTTCTCGGGGGTCCTACAGTCAATATATACCCCTCGTGGAAAGCAAGTACAGTGATACCTCGGTTTACGAGCGACTTGGTATACGAGAAAATCGGTGTACGAGCATGGACCGTTGAATCGGTATACAAGCATTGCATCGGAGTACGAGAAAACAATTCCCTCACCCACGCCCATTTTTTGGGCACGTCCTGATGCGTCAGCGTCATCGCGCGCAGTTTCATCATCACACCTACAGTACAGCATATAGCTAGACAATGGCTCCCAAGCTGAATAGGAAAGAAGGTATAAAAAAGGATGTGATAATTGTGGAATTGAAAAAAGAAATTATCCAGAAGCATGAACACGTGTTTCAGATCTGGCAAAGATTTACAACTGTTCAACGTCCACAATCTGTACAATATTAAAGAAAAAAGATGACATCAAAGCAATGAAAGTTGTAAAAGGTTTATTCACAATGACAAAACAACGGTCACATGTTCTTGACGAAGTTGAAAATTTGCTTCTCCTGTGGATAAACGAGAAGCAGCTGGCAGGTGATACGATAAGTGAGAGCATCATTTGTGAAAAGGCTTATTATTTTATATGACGACCTTCTTAAAAAGGTACCAGGCACATCAGGAGTCACAGAAAAAGAACGTTTTAAGGCAAGCCGTGGATGGTTTGAAAACTTTAAGAAAATAACTGGCATTCATAGTGTTGCAAAATTAAGCCTCTCCTCGTGTATCACTCGGAGAATCCACGAGCCTTTAAAAAGAACAATGTGCAAAAGAAGTTGTTTAGGCTAATGTAATGTGGCGGTCAAACAACAAGGCTTGGGTGACTCAGATCTTGTTTGTAGAATGGATCAACGAGCATTTTGGTTTACGAGCATTTTGGTTTACGAGCTCGCTCTTGGAACGAATTAAACTTGTAAACCGAGGTATCACTGTACGGGTTCTACAGCCGGTACTTCATAGTTCCGAAGAAGGATGGAAGGTTGCGGCCCATTCTGGATTTGCGTCTCTTGAATCGCGCGGTCTGGCGTCTAAAATTCCAAATGTTGACGCTCAAGCAGATCGTAGTGCAGGTCAGATCCGAGGATTGGTTTGTCACAGTCGACCTCAAGGACGCATATTTCCACGTCTCCATCCTTCCGCAACACAGGAAGTTCCTGAGGTTCGCCGGGGGAAAGGCGTACCAGTATCGGTTGCTTCCTTTCGGACTGGCGCTCTCGCCCCGCACATTCACAAAAGTTGTGGACGCTGCGCTAGCTCCGCTACGGTTACAAGGCATTCGTGTCTTAAATTATATCGACGACTGGCTTATTCTGGCCCAGTCGCTGCAGTTAGCAGCGCAACATCGAGATGGTGTGCTCGCACACATGAAGGAGCTGGGGTTGAGGCTGAACACCAAGAAGAGTGTACTTTTTCCTGCACAGAGAACCACTTTCTTGGGAGTCATTTGGGACTCAGTGGCCATGTCTGCTCGGCTCTCCCCCGAGCGCATCCAGGTCATTCGTTCAGCTGTCAAGAGCATCAAGCCAGCCACTCACGGTGAAACACTTTCAGAGGGTGTTAGGGCTCATGGCAGCGGCATCCAGCATTATCCCACTGGGCCTGCTGTACATGAGACCCCTGCAGTGGTGGCTAAAGACCAAGGGTTTTTTCCCCGAAGGGAAACCCGCTTCGCACTATCAAGGTCACGGGGCGATGCCTGAGTATGTGGAATAACTCTAGGTTTCTGTCTCAAGGCCCTGTGTTGAGGGCTCTGAGTCGGAGAGTCTCTCTCTCGACAGATGCCTCCCTCTCGGGCTGGGGGGGCGGTCCTGAAGGATCGCTCCTCACAAGGTCTGTGGAGCAGTCGGCATCAGACCTGGCACATAAACATGCAAGAGTTACTGGCGGTTTGCAGAGCACTCTGTGCGTTCCTCCCGGACCTTCGCGACCACCATGTCACTGTTTTCACCGACAGTATGACTGCGGTCGCATATATCAACCATCAGGGGGGGTCTACGTTTACGACCACTGTACAAGATGGCGTGACAGATCCTCCTCTGGGCCCAGGGGAGGCTGCTCTCTCTAAGGGCGGCCTACATCCCGGGGGTCCAGAATGTGGGAGCAGATGCCCTATCGAGACAGGGGCCAAAACCAGGGGAATGGCAGCTCCACCCCGAAGTGGTGGAGCAGATTTGGGAAAGATACGGCAAGGCACAGGTCGACCTGTTTGCCCCAGTAGAGAACACCCACTGCCCTCTGTGGTTTTCGCTAGCACATCCAGCGCCTCTGGGGTGGGATGCCATGGTACATGCGTGGCCAATGTTACGCCTGTACGCCTTTCCCCCGATCGCTCTGCTCTCGGGAGTTCTGGCCAAAATTCGCCGGGACAAGGTCCATCTCACGCTAGTGGCCCCCCACTGGCCTTCCAGAATATGGTTCGCCTGACCTTGTGGCCCTCCTCGACGGAGTCCCTTGGGAGATTCCGGTCAGGAGGAACCTTCTGTCCCAGGCGGAGGGTTGCATTCTTTACCCTCGACCAGATCTAATGAAGCTGTGGTTCTGGCCCCTGAAGGGGTCCAGCTCATAGAATCCGGTCTCTCAGCCGAGGTTGTGGAGACCATCCTTCAGTCCAGAGCTCCCTCCACGAGCAAACTCTACACCTTGAAGTGGAAACTCTTCACGTCTTGGTGTAGTGAAAGGCAGGTGAACCCAGTAACCTGTAAAGTTGGCAAAGTGCTGGAGTTCCTGCAAGAAAGATTTGCGGCAGGGTTGTCCCCCTCCACCTTGAAGGTTTATGTGGCTGCCATAGCGGCTTGCCATGTACCTCTGGGTGGGGTATCCTTGGGCAGGGACCCTCTAGTCATTCGTTTCCTCCGTGGCACACTAAGGCTGAGACCTGCGGCACAGACCAGGGTGCCTGCCTGGGACTTGTCTGTGGTACTCCAAGGCCTGTCCCAGGCACCCTTTGAACCTTTAGAGGAACTCCCTATCAAGCTCCTCTCTCTTAAGACCCTTCTTTTGCTGGCCATCACTTCGCTTAAGAGGGTCGGGGATCTTCAAGCCCTCGCGGTGTGCTCCCTCTTGGCTCGAGTTCGCACCCGGGATGGCAAAAGCCTTTCTCCACCCAAGGCCAGGCTATGTCCCCAAGGTTCCCACCAATGTGGCTCGGTCTATCACGCTACAGGCCTTCTGCCCTCCCCCATTTGACAATCATGAGCAGGAGCACAATAACATGGTCTGTCCAGTGCGAGCACTGGACGCTTACGTTTTCAAGACTGCCACTTGGCGTATGTCGGACCAACTGTTCGTTTGCTTTGGGACTCCTGAGGGGGCTCCAGCTTCCAAGCAAACCCTAAGCAGGTGGATAGTCGAGGCTATCTGTCTAGCTTACGAGTCGGTCGGACATGCTTCTCCTTTGAGGGTCCGGGCCCACTCCACTCGGAGCATCCAAGGCTCTCCTCTCCGGAGTTTCCTTGTCTGATATTTGTGCTGCGGCTGGCTGGTCCTCGCCGCACACATTCATGATTACCAATTGGAACTCGATGCCACCCCAGGAACCAGGGTGCTCTCTCAGTGAGCTGGGACACACCCAGATGCCTGCGTCGCTGAGGTGGCCTTCGTGGCCGACGTTCCCCTAGTGCTTTGCAGCTGAAAGGGAACGTCTCGGTTTACAAATGTAACCCTGGTTCCCTGAGGGGAACGAGACGCTGCATCAGATCTTCACATGACTGACGCAAGGCTATTTCCCCTAGCGCTTTGACGCAGCGTCTCGTTCCCCTCAGGGAACCAGGGTTACATTCGTAACCCGAGACGTTTGCCTCGTTCCTGATTTCTTATATTTTTGCATGTTTGTCACACTTAACTGTTTCAAATCATACAAAATATTACTCAAAGATAACACAAGTAAACACAAAATGCAGTTCTTAAATGAATGTTGTTATCATTAAGGGAAAAACAAAATCCAAACCTATATGACCTTGTGTGAAAAGTGTGTGACCCTGTGTGAATCCTCTCCACCATAGGTTTCTGTACATAAGAGCCACACTTAAACACTCACACCTCTGACACTCTTCATCCTTCAAATGAGAGCTTAAATTAATCATCACTCATCCAGTGCTGGGTGGGGGTGGGAGGTGTCTAGGCATGGGGCAGAATAAATAACATATGTATTGCCAACCAGAGAAGAGTGGATGGGAGGACTGCCAACTGTGTTTCCTCACCTTGTCAGTTTAGCATGCACCATTAATGGATGGAGTTCTCTCATGCAGATCTTATAGGCCCACAAGTCTGTTAAATGTCATTGGTGCTGATGCATCGGGAGATTTGCCTTCTGGAGAACATTCTCTGCAGTGCTGTGGCATTTTTGTGTATCTGTTCCCCTCCTTATCAGATGTTTGCTTTAGCATGTTAAAGACACAGCTGAGATAACCTAATTCCCCACCTACCTGCAAAAGCAAGTTGGTGAATCTCACAAAGTAATGCCAGGGTCATATTTCACCCAACCAGACTCATTGTAAAAACGTGTATGTGCTCTGCAAAACGATTTTGTTGTTTCGACATATTCAAAGAGAAATTTCCATTGAGTGTCACTAAAGGCGCATTCAGTTTTATACAAAACAAATGCATGTGATTCTGGAAAGTTTCACATTCATCTGGCAGTTTGGAAATGAAACGTCTAGTGTTTAGTGGTGCCAAAACCTAAATTGTATTTGAAAATAATGAACCACTTACACTAAACACTAACTCTAACCAATCGTGTCAACAAAAGCAAATGTGGCATAAAAATTGCGTTTGCATTCAGCTTGCTTCGATTAATTTTAAGCTTGTTTAGTTTGTGAGACCAAAATGCAAATGTAATGCTGAACCAGGTGAACTACCAAGCAAGTTTACAGCATTATGAAATCCATATATGGAGCTGGTTATTTGATATAAGCATCAAAATGTATTTAAAATGCACAATGGCAAAAGTGTTTTAATAATAATTATTTACATGTATAGCGCTTTATCGTAGACACTCAAAGCGCTTTAAATGGAAGGGGGGATCTCCTCAAGAGTTCAGCATCCACCTGGATGATGCAACAGCAGCCATATTGCGCCATTATTGGTGGAGAGGAGACAGAGTGATGAAGCCAATCAGAGAAAGGGGATGTTTAGGAAGCCATGATGGAGAAATTTGGCCAGGATGTCAGGGTTAATCCCTTACTCTTTACGAAGGACATCCTGGGATTTCTAATGACCACAGAGAGTCAGGACCTCGGTTTAACGTCTCATCCGAAGGACGGTGCTTGTTGCAGTACAGTGTCCCCGTCACTATACTGGGGCATTAGGAACCACACAGACTACAGGGTGAGCACCCCCTGCTGGCCTCCTAACACCACTTCTAGCATCAACCAAGTCATTCCTAGGAGTCTCCCGTCCAGGAAATAACCAGCCTCAGCCCTGCTTAGCTTCAGTGGGCAACCAGTCTTGGCCTACAGGGTGACATTGCTGCCAAAAATGTTTTTCAGGTAAAAGTTGTCACATGTGCCCTGGACTATGCCTGCACTCTAACTCTCTGACATGGGTTGTGTCCAAAATAGGTCATTATTTGAGGGGACAGCCATTTGTAGTGTTGTTTGAAACCATAGTGGATGTTATCAAGTGCACTCATTACATCCCACAATGCACCGCAATAAGTGTACAACTAATATAGGCTCAACGGCTAGATCCTTTTTTATTCTCACGTCTGACCAGAAGATGCCACCGGCTACTGAATCATGCATCCATCCTTCCATCCATACATTTTCCAAACTGCTGGTCCAACGTGGGTGTAATATCATACAGGTGTTAATGGATTATTAAATTGTATATTTAAGGTTTACATGAGCACACTTTCCATGAAGATTAATATTTTCATTTTACTAACTCCCAGTTTGCTAAGTTTCAAGTGATTATTAAACAGCAAGAGCAAAATATGCAAATGTGACAGCCCTTCCGGTACACCCAGTGTTCAAATTCACTCACCCGTCTTCATTCACTCCCTCAAGTGAAGTATATATCAGTGGACTAATGTAGGCAATAATGAATGAGTGAATAGGACAGATTTCGGACAGACAAAGTCACACTCTTTCACTCACCAGTAAACTGATCACGATCAACTGCAGCTTGTTAACTGCTTGTTTGGACTCAGTACTGACACTCAGTCTTAATCTGGTCTTTACGTTAATGTGATGTTGTTAAATGTTTAATGAACTCGCCTTCTGCTATTTTCTAGTGAAAAGGACTTACCTATATGCTCGATGAGCTTTTGATTTCAAGTTTATCTCAATTTAATGAGATGTATTTGTGTGGACTTTGAGTTAGATGCTTACACGCTTTATTTGTACCTGTGTTTATGGACCTTTCCAACCGGTGGATTTGAAAGACACATTGTTACCCGTTTATATTCAAAATTCAAAATAATTTTACATGAAAAGTTGTTGTTGTTTAACAGCCTAGGCTGTTAGGGAGAGGGAATTGTTTTCTTGTTTTTTTGCTGTCACAAAAAAACACAGGGGGGTGTTCCAGAAAGCATTTTTATCTTACTGTCAAACATACCCTGGAATCTTGCAAATTCCCTGAAAAATACCTCTGTTTTGGGTTATCTGCTAACTTGCACTTAAACGTACCTGGGTATATCTCATAACCTGCTTTCTGGAAAACCCTCTGTCCTTCAAAATATGTTTTTTTTATAAGACAAATATGTCCTTCTTTTATTGTTTTTATTTTAGGAATTATGACCTGACCATTCTTTGGAGGTTTTCACAAGATTCACCCAATGAGCCGAGGAGGAAGGCTTATTTGGCTTCTGTTCTTCAATATTGCTGCCACAAGTTCAGAACAGACAGCATATATATATGAATGAGAAACCTCAAGTTGTTTCTCAGTCAATGTTTAACCTTGCAAAGCCATTCCAGGAAAAATAACTGCATTCAATGGCATATTGGAGGTCAGCACATCATCACAAGTGCAGTATTGGCCCCAGATTTAATGAGATTGTGCCAGACTGCCTGTCTCAGAAAACAAAACAACAATCACTTGCTTGTTCTTTTTTGTGTCTTGGCATATTGATTTTCCTGCCTCATATTCCTGTTTTCTGTCCAAGAGAAGAGCCTAAGGCAGCACATATCACAATTAAATGAAAACACAAATCTTTATAGCTTTTGGTATGTTTTTTTTTATCATTATTTCTTTTCTTTATACTTTGATGTCAAGGATAGGGCCATATCCGGTTCTCTGGACAAGGGCACTCAAATATGATTCTTACCTTACCATAAAACACCATTCTTAAAATTTGGGGTGGCCTCGACTGAAGATTTTTATAGTTGAGTAGTAGTTGTTCTTCTAAGCCATTATTGTCTCGGTTGTGTGTGGATCTAAGCCCGATGACACAGAAACGTAACTTATACAGTCTTTAATTACAGCTCAGGTTGCAGGGAAAATACATGATGTTACATTTACAGTATATTGACGATAACAGACAAAGACTGAAGGATAACATCGGGTAGATATGCTCAGGGAATAACTAAACAATGAGACACAGATGGATATGGTGAGGGTGACGGCAACAGGTGACGAGGTAAACAAGTGGACAAGACAGTTCTGTACCAAGTTATTAATTAATCTCAAATTAATTTACAATAATTTGATTTACTTAAATTTATATTGGGGGGAATACTAAACCATAATGAGCCCTTTAATATACTGTATTAAAGAATAATATATAAATATTTGTATGTCGCCTATTCCGCACATAAGGGCATTCTTAAACATTGCCATAAAAGTAACGATTATGAATGTGTTATAAAAAATAGCAAGGAGACATTAAAAGTTTTTTTCTGAGTAAGATAGTAAAGATGAAGCAGTAAAGATGAAGTTGAGGATGCTGACTCGCCATCTCCAGTTCATAGACTGAAAATTATAGACAGAAATACATCTTTCATTCAGATTACATAAGCAGAGTATTTGTTTTCAAATTAAATTAATTTAAAATTAGCCATAGCCGTAAATATTTTGTATGCTACAAATTATTATTTTTTGTTACTGTGAGTTTACACAAAGAAAAGTAGACCTTTTACAGTCTGGAATTGTGTATTACTCTTATGGTCTCATACCAAAAATGAGTATGTTAACTTGTCTGCGCTATTATCAAGAAAAAATGCAAGTGATTAGTGTGAGTAGTGAACACACACACAACGGGAGAGACACACACTGTGGAGACACACAACAGGGGCAGTTGTGGTTGAGATATTTACACACTGTAATCACCCCAAGGACCATTTTTGTTATGAACTGCGTGACTTCAAAACTTATTGTGGAGTTAATTTTTGTTATGTGACTGACTGACTAATTGTTCCAGATGAAGCTTCCTCTCCACCTCCTCCGGATCACCAGAGGGAGCTCTCACCAGAGTACTAACTTGCTATTCGGACTACAATTCCCATAACACTCACCAGAGACTGATTGCTTGCACATTGCAGCTCATCACACACACTATATTAACACACATACACTACCTTGCAAAGTCTTGATTTGCTGCCGTGATCATTTCTGAGCGTTTCTGTCCTGGACTATTATTTTGATTGTGACCCTGGACTGTTCACTGTTTCTTGAACCTTTTCCACTTGCGAAGACCTTTGCCTGTATCTCAGAATTTTTTATTGTTTTGCTGCCTGCCTCGACCCAAGCCTGTTCCTGTTTATGCTTCTGCAGCTGTATCTTTCTACGGTCATCTACCCGTGTCCTTAAAGCTGCAGATCTCAATCGGCTGACTCCTTGTTTAGCCTCTTCTTGTCCACTATGAGGGGGCAGCTCTACCTAAAGTACAAGCTATTTGTACATACTACAAAACAAAAACAAAACATAAAATAAGTGTCATTATAATATCAATCCAAGGCTGAATTGTGGTATAGCATAAAATATTTTTAAACGTTGTTAATTTACTGATTCTAATATTAAATTGATTAATCTTAATTCATTTTAAAATAGCAGTGCCCTTACAGACTTGAAATACATTTTGTAAAACTTTTTTTTTCTCCAAAATTTCCCATGAACCCCCTATCATATCAGCCCCTTGTGTCAACCCTGGGTGTCCCTATATATCCCAGTTTGAAAACCCTTGGCCTAGACCATTTATGGATTAATTTATGACTGCCCACACTTAACTTCAATATACAATTTAACAACTTGACCCAGCCCAATGAATGGCAGACATTGTGCATAATTATAACTTAACCAGTCATAAGAGATATAATTTACATATGGGATTCAAAAGGTGCAGTAGCAATAACATTGTTAAAGTCAGAGAGAGGGAGAAAAGAGTAATGTAAAACAAAATAAGGACTTAAAAAAACAAACAAAAAAATATTTGACTATTTGTACTATAAATGCACCGAAAAATTGCCCCAGACTTCAATGTGTTGAAATTCCAGCTGATTTGAGACCATGGAACACAATGGGTGGGAAGGAAGGTTATGTAGTTTTAGTGCAAATTTAACAGTTTAAAATCTATTTGATTCTCATTCACCATGCTCCACAGTAGTTTATGATCACCGGAACTGAATGCTCTGGGCCAAAACAGCTGAAAAACCCCCATGTTTCAATTAACAGCTCATTTATGGAATTAAAAGATTAAAAAGCACTGCTGGCATTCCGTGATTCTGAGTCTAAAGCAAACAGACATGCAACATTCCATTATCCCTCCAGGACACTGGAACAGTCACAGTAGTAATATGTGCTTTCCGAAGCCAAAGCCGGAAAGTTTTTTTGACTCTAAGCAGTGAAAATCTTTTCAGCAGAGGTGCGATTTATTTATGTTGTATGTGAAAGACATTGGAGTGAAAATGGTTCAATAATCATATACAGTAATGCCTTGAGATACGAGCAAAATCCAAATCCAAAAAAGAGCTTGTAATTTGAATTGCTTGTATCTCAAATGATGTTTTCCCATAAGAAATAACAAAACACAACAAAACTCCCTTATTAGTGCTAATAACAAGGGAAAAACATGTTTTTAATTGCTATACACACACACACATACATAATTCTAGTATATAAGGATTCCTGTAATATAAAATGTGGTTTTAATTATGAGTTCTTACCTTCGATAGACTACGAAGACGATATAGGCATGTGTGCAACAGGTGTTGCCATGTTAGTTTGTAGGTCAGATAATCTAATCTGTCTGATTTACAACACTTAAATTCAGTAATTTCTCCCAAAATGCATGACAGTAAGTGTCTAGTGAAGTGGGAGAAGAATAGAGTGAACTTTATAGTTACCTATGCCATGTGTATCTGATATGAATAAAACAACTAGCCAATTTATAATTGAACGGATTGTTATTTCCGATTTTACTGTGTCTATGTGTTATGTGTCTAAAACTGTTTTATAGATATCAGTGTGTATTTTCAAACTATAAATGCATTGTTTTGCGTACTTGTTTACTAAACCTACAATAAAGGTACGTGGTTTGAAAACACTGAACAGTTGATATATTACCAGCTCTGAACACGTCCGTCTCTGGATCAGCGCCAGCACTGAACACCGTGATCGTACGTGTCAAAGGGTTAATGTAAGGTTAAAACATCATTTTAAATATAAAATCTGTGAAGAGGAGGGTGGGATAACTTAACTCCAGCAATCTCTATTTAATCCCTCACGCGGGCATAAAATCTATCTTGCATGCAATACACACATTCTCCATATGATCTTCTCTCGACTTCTTCTCTAGTTTGCCACCACTAGTTTCGGCGTCTATAAGTGTGCTCGTATCTCAAATATTAACTTGCATCTCAAAACAAAAAAAAGACTTGCTCATATCTCAGAATACTCGTATGTCGGGACGCTTGTATCTCAAGGTATTACTGTATAATCTAAAAAGTTTCACCACTGTAGCACATGGTATTTCAGTGTTAAAACCTGCATCATCTACAGTCTTGTCAAACCAGTTGCTAAACATGCTAAATTAGTGCTGTCTTTAAATAATTTTTTTATTTGTCACACACCCTTTTTATGTACAGTCGTGGTCAAAATTTGGAGCATTTACAACTTGAGGAATACAGAAAGCGATTCATCTTGAAGAAGCAAAAGTACCGGTACACAAGAGTGCTCTCAATATAATGTTTTGAACATTTCTTGAAGTAGTATAAGCCTGGAGAATGGAGGGACTTAAGGAAAGTTGAAGCAAGGAAGGAAAAGTTTTTTTTTTTTTATGTTTAGGTTTATGTTTAGGTGCTCACGGATGAGAGCTTTTGAATATTGACAGGGATTCTGGATTCCAGATGAAGGCAGGGAGATCATTCCACCAGCAAGGAACAGTGAATGAAAATGTTCTTGAGAGTGATTTTATGCCTCTCTGTGATGTTACCACGAGTCGTCGCTCATTGATCGATCATATTGGTGCTTGACACCAGGCCATCAAAAGTCTTGGCCTCACTTTGTTCAGAACAAACAACAATTGAATCTCTCTCTCCTTGAAGTTCTTGATGATCTGATCTGATGGTTTATTTAGGTGCACTCTTACTAGGAGCGGTATCCTTGCCAGTGAATCCCTTTTTGTGCATTCCTCGCAGGTAACCATGGTTAGCAGAGGAAGAACAATGATTTCAAGTGCCACCCTCCTTTTAAAGCTTCCAATCTGTTATTCTAACTCTATCCTCATGACAGAGTGATTTCCAGCTTTGTTCTCATCAACACGTCAAGATAATCACTGACATAATGTCAGCTGGTCCTTTGTGGCATGGCTTGGGATTAAGTTAATTTTCATAGCAAAGAGGAACTTTGCAATTAATTGCAATTCATCTGATCAATCTTCATAACATTCTGGAGTGTATGGAAATTGCCATTTCTGAAACTTCTAAATTCATATTTATGTCATTCTCAAAACTTTTGGACACGGCTGGATATTAGGCTCATTACAGATTGTGCCTTGAGCACAATATATATAGCTTTAATGACCTCTCATTAAATTTTTAATTGTCACAGTCAAGCTCAGAGCTCAACTTTCCCTGACTTGCCATCTACTTCACTATTGGATGAAATTTTACAGTCTCCAGTTGTTCTTAAAGGTCAAATTGCAGTAAAATGAGAGCCCGTGGGCCGTAGTTTGCCCACCCCTGTTCTATACGTACGTGCTGGCGTGCTTTAGCTCAGCCACTCCGCACCTGAAACTTTACCTTTTCCTCCTCCTCCTCTGCCACCACTTTCGGAGATAGCCTCACGCAAAAGGTAAGCGTCGACATTTTACGTTATTTCATTGTTTATAGGTCAATTTAGCTTTATTATGAAATTTAATGGTTTTTTTTTGGAGGGCTTGGAACAGATTAGCCATTTTACATGTAAAATGTGTTCCAAGATATGAAAAAGTCATTATACGAAGGCCGTCTCGGAACGTATTAATTTCTTATCTCGAGGTACCACTGTATTTAACACATGCGGTGGCATATCGTAACAAAACTTGGTACGCGTTTGGCACCATGCTCTGACCATGCTCTGCCACCTTGTGCTCAAATATTATAACCACTTTTAATCTTTGAATACATTAACATATTGTAAATCAAATTGTCTTAATATATTCCTTGGGAAAATACTCATGCCGAGAATACAGATAGCACATTCATCATAGTCGGATCATAGTCACCAGAGGATGCCGGGCCTTCATGCCACCCTCATAAAGTCTGTTTCTGACTTGGTCAGAAACATACCCACCAGTTCATGCTGGAGGTCATTTTGTAGGGCTCTGAGAGCTCCACCTTTTCCTCCTCACACAAAGGAGCAGATACAAGGATACAGATACAAAGGTCCTGCTGTTGGGTTGTTGCCCTTCTATGTTCCTGTCCAGCTATCCTTGTGTAATTTCTCCTGGTATCTCCTCCATGCTCTTGAAACAGTGCGGGTAGAAACACTAAAACCTCCTTGCGACGGCATGTATGGATGTGCCATCTTGGAGGAGCAAGACTGCCTGTGTACTGAAAGATATGATTCGGAAAACCATTGCTGCTTATATATTCTTTTATTTTTCTTATTTGTACCTAAATTCTTTTCTTTTCCTTTTTCTTCTTTTAATTATTTGTAAAGAGTGATTTATAATCAAGTTAGGTATATTTATTAGTTAAAGCCTTTCTTTACTCTTCTGTATTTTTCCATAGCGTAAGGATGAATATTGTCTGCACGTCTCAACAGATAGAACATGGTATCAGAATGTTTAGAGAAGTCTTTCTGTTGATTGTTGGAGCCTGAGCCGAGTTCAGCCTTGGAGAAGCTGTGTATCTTTGTGTGTGTGTCAATATGGTCTGTATTGGTGAGGTGATTAACTGGCACCATAAGGAGTTGGAATGACTTGTTGTTCTGGACAATCTGATGCCAAGAAACGCATTTCTGTCAAGTGGAAGGTCAATAACCCGTCAACCATGTGATCAACGAAGATATGCTTCAGACTGTCTGCTCTTGTGTGGAAAATTACTGGTTTTGTTTTTCTTTCCTTCTTAGCCAATCAGAATCATTTAACCGTCATCATTGACGTAGTTAGTACCCTCTCTTAGAGTATAATTGCTGTAACAATGTTATTGTCTTTGGGGCGGCCTACAAACTCTTTGTGAGACCTGAAGCTTCTGCTGATGAAACTGCAAACTAAACTTCACTAAAATTTCTTCTATTTACTGCACTTCTGACTCCTGGGGCATATTCTTCGTACCTCGCTAAGTCACTTAGCAGGATTAGATTGTTGGCGATTTCGCATGATCTTGGATTGTTCGGTTCTTCGACGCTCATCCGGGACTGGTTGTCATAGTAACAGGTCCGTTGAATTGAACCTACTAGGGAGCAGGCTTACTTCATGATGGCAGGATTAGATCACGGCTTTATAAGCGGAAGTGATATGGGAAGTTTGTCCTGTCCGTTTTTCTACGAGAGCAAACTGTTGCTGAAGGTTCAATATAATATATTTAATAGAATTATAATATTTAAAAATTAATAATAATAAAACATATATATATAAACTATAGTTTTTCACGTGAGGGTATAATGTATCTAGTTAATTTAGATACAATTAGTCGGGCATTAACAACAGCTCAAACTGTGTGTATTGCCTTGCGCTACTTTGCGAGTGGCACGTTCTTTAAACTGTTAGAGATGCAGAGAACATTGTGAAAGTGCTGTCTGTCGTGTCATTCGCAGTTTTCCTGGCACTCAAGCAATCTTTACGGTGTTTTTTGTAGACCCCAAGTTGTTGAAGAGAGCTTTTTCGCTATTACAGGTACATTATAATTGATCATAGAGATTATGAAATCATGACCATGCCAGTAAATATCACACTAATGTGATTGGTGCCATAGACTGCACACACATTGCCACCATCAGAAAGCCAGCCAGTACACTTGACCAGTCTAGTGTTGGAGCTGCACGGGACAGAATTGTCCAGTATCATTTTTGAAAAGAGGGAACTTTGCACACAGTTTAGTTTAATTTTTACAAATCCAGCTGATCATCTCTTGCCTGTGGAATGAAATAAATAAATCATGCAAGGTCATCAATAGTACAGTGTGTTTATTAGTGTATTTGACTAACTTTGAAGTTCCTTTTGAAGCAATTCAATCTCAAGTCGGACTTATTGCTTTATTAGTTCTTGCAATTCTATTTCATTAATTAACCTTTTTTTTTTGCAGAACAGCGCAAGTAGTAAAGAAACCATTTTGTAGAATATTTTTGCATTTTACTTTTACTTGTTGCCAAGTTCTAGTGGGTCCTGCGGTGGCTCTAATATAAAAGAGGATTATGAAATACAATTAATATAAGACAATATAATTACACACACGATCACTAGGCAACTCACAAATGTAATTTGTCGGCAACTTTTTGCCAGCCCTCTCTCCTGGCTTTTGCAGCCTTTAAAGTGTTGCTTTGTGTTTTAATTAAACACTGAAATTCAGCGACGCGCCGCCGAGAAAAACTGTGCGCGCTCTTTCAGCATGCTCGCTGACCAATCAAAATGTTTCTGATCAGTATTTCTACTATCGATTCATATCCCCTTTTAAACCAGCACATGAACGCGCAATGATCTCAGATAACTCAATCCAGCTATACTAATCGTCAAGAACAGGTGCGTTCGAAGAACTGAATAATCCAGCTCATAGTAAGCGCGATTATCTCATCCCGGATGTGTCAACTGATCTTGGATGTAGTAAGCGACGTACGAAGAATATGCCCCTGGTCTTCATTCAACATTTCTGCTCTTTGGGTCTTAACTGTAAATTCCCCTACAGTACCCAGATTAGGGCCATAACAAAACACAAAACTAGAGACAAATCAGTCAGGAATAACAAGGAGAGAAAAATTGTCTATGGCCACCACCTGCAAAATCAGCAAATACTGATATTGAAAGGACTACAACTTGTGAACACAGAACATGGTGCAACGGTCATTGTTTTTTTTAATGCTTTTACTAGCACTGCCAGTCTCAGGCCCACAAAACCCCAATAACTGTTAAAAAGGATCAGAAATCGGAATGGACATTCAAATGGATTTTTTTATTGTGAATATAGGACTGACCTGTAAGAAAATCCTGTATCTTAATGCAAGCAATAAACTCGGTCACTCAATCTCTCCCTTAAAATAAATTATCTTCCACATAATACAGTAAGCTTCAATGAGAACAGTTTTTGAATGCTGCATAAGTGCTAATAATTGCAATTATATGTTAATCATCATTGTGACAATTTCCGAACATGACATTTTTGCAGCTTTATTTACAAATGCTTTGTGAATGTGTGAACGTTACAATCTTAAGGTATATCATAGTCATCTTTTTAAAGAGTAAGGAAAATCCTGTTTGATGTTGTCATTTTAATTAAAACTTAATGGCCTTATCGTTGGAAACACTACTGTTGGAAATATTTGCTCCATACAAACTTCATTAAGTGCAAATTCTATTAAACATTATACTGTAAATATTGATCACTTTATCATACCACTTTGATCTGTGTGCTTTGTTCACTGTGCTCATATATTCAGAGTCAACTTTGTACCCATAACCTACTGAATACAGATCAATACTGAATGTTTTAAAATTATTCATACAGCTTTACCCAATAGTGTCATTATAACATAACATATTAAACTAGCCAATGCACCTCTATTGAAGGTCATAATAGCTGTTGTGTTAGCATGTATAGTGACTTTCTTTAATACAAGGTAACTTGAAAATAATTCCAGATTTTCTCCTCTATTGTTATTTTTATTTTATTGGTTTCCAGCAAAACACACAAACAGTGGAATCTAAAATGGTTAAAACTATAGTGAATATGCACATGAAGCAGTCACATAAAAATAAGAAAAATACACATAATACCATAGCATATGACTGCAATGCCCTAGAATTGTGGTGGCAACTTCTGCAAGAGAAATAACCACTCCAATTGTTTTGTATTGTTACATGTATTGTTTTATTAATGATTTCTATGTTTTTTTTCCCAATTTACTTAATTATTTAACTGTGCATTAATAATCTGATTAATCATTAAAAGATCAGGATTTTGATTCAAACACCCATGATTATTTCTAAATGACAGGGATTAACCTATTAAACTCACCAAAACCTCCCGAAATCAAAACATTCAAATGATCACAGAAGGATAAAAGTTTTAAGTTAGGATTTAAACACTGATGTCTAAATAGAGTGAATAACCTTTAGAAAATGTGCTACTCTAGTAAATGGCAACAAGTGACTGTTAAAAATGTATTTGTCACTGAATCATTTATTCAAGAAATTTGTTAAAAAATGCTGATTCATCCACTGATGAAACAAGTGCAGGATTTATGGGTCATTTAATTGATATTTTGTCAGAATCTCTAGGAAATTGCATATTATTTTATTTTGTTGTCTATTCAGAATCATGGGAGAAAGCACACTATTTTTTTTTAGGTTCAGACTCAACCCCAACTGCTTCATTTGAGAGAACGGCATTTTGATGCCGAACCGCTAAATGCCATGAATGAGCAAGTATCAACCAGTTGTCTATGTCAGTGGTCCCCAACCCCTGGTCCGTGAACGGCGGCAAGCTGCTTTGGTGGTGAGGAGATGAGTCTCAACATTCTTGCGCACTCCCCCCCCCCCCATCAATAATCTTACGCGAAAGTCAACAATCTCGCGCGCAACGAACCACTGAAATCTAGCCACTGTCTGAATCATCAATCTAATTTGTACAAAACCAGATTCCTTTTTTTATTTTATTTTTTTTATTTCAGATGATGGTGTTTTGATGTGCTCTTAATGGTAAATATGTACATTCCAATGTACAATGCCAGTAGTCTATGAGAGAGCATGGCTTCCCTATGGCATTTAGTTGTATGTGTGGTCCGAATAGTCGTCTACAACACAGTATTATCATTTTTTTTGTGATAAACCTACTCTTACAATTACTGTTTTGTCAATAACCTTTTGTCAATCTGATTGTTTGGGGCCGATGATACAAAAATACAGGGGACAAAAAGTCCTGAAGCTGTCAAAAGCCAACAGAATTATATTTTTGCATCATGAATTTATTGGTGCATTTAATATGGAGAAGAAGTAGAGAAGAAGCCAGCAGCAATGTCACCCTGTAGCCTACGACTGGTTGCTCACAAAACCTAAGAAGGGTTGTGTGTGGTCATTTCCTGGATGGGAGACTGAATTGGTTGCTGCTGGAAGTGGCATTAGGAGACCAGCAGGGGGTGTTCACCCTCTGGTCTATGTGGGTCCTACCGCCCCAGTATATTAACAGGGACACTGTACTGAAATGGGCACTGTCTTTCAGATGAGACGTTAAACTGAGGTCCTGAATCTCTGTGGTCATTAAAAATCCCAGGATGTCTTTCGCAAGAGTAGGGGTGTAACCCCGGCATCCTGGCCAAATTTGTCCATCATGGCTTCCTAACCACCCCCATTCTCTGATTGGCTGCATCATCACTCTGTCTCCTCTCCACCAATAAAGCTAGTGTGTGGTGAGCGTTCTGGTGCAATATAGCTGCGGTCGCATCATCCAGGTGGATGCTGCACTCTAGTGGCGGTTGAGGAGATTCCCCCCGTCCATGTAAGCGCTTTGAGATACTTTGATAAAAAGTGCTATATAAATGTAATGAATTATTATTATTAAGTAAACATTTATATACAGATATTGTAACAATACAAAGCGGGTTGAAAACGTCTTGGTTATGTTTGTAACCTTAGTTTCCTGAATGGGAACGAGATGCTTTGTCAAGCGCTGAGGGAATGCTTCTGCGTGAATCCGTCATGAAGCCCGTATCCAATCCAACCAATCGTGTGAGAAGACGTCAGAAGCGGGTGACATCACGTCAAACACACGATGCAGGCGGCAAATAGCCGGCAGCTAAAGGCTCTGATGCTGTTCAGCAGATATGGCCCCAAGACGCAGCATCTCGTTCCCTATTCAGGGAACTAAGGTTAAATATATAATGAGACATTCCCTTTCAAGGGAACTCACGCTGCGTCAAGCGCTGTGGGAACGAAATACCAATGCTGCCATGATGACAAGAGCCTGTCAGATGTGATTGCCCTCAGACGATAACACCTAGGCCCCAGGAGTAGAAACTAGATTCAGATTGTAGAACCTGAAAGAAGTGTCCTGAAGAAGAACCATCCTGCTGCACCACAAATATACAGTGGAAAGCCCCGGAAATAAGGGGAGGACAGAAGTACTATTGGCCTTACCACATTAGTGGGTACTTTAGGGACATACTGTATTTTCCCGCATATAACCCGCTGGTTATACCAGAATTTACAAACCCCGCAGGGGTGGGGGGTGTGGGTTATATAAGGGTGTGGGCTGGGCTATATCACACATTTTTTACACATAATAATATTTCAATATATTTGGGGACGAAAGTTTTTTTTTTTTTTGCTGTATTTTCTTTCTGTTTTTCTTCCTTGCACGGGTTGTTGTCTCTGGCACTTTTACTATCACTCTGACAGGTGGCGCTGATAGGCTGTCTGACCCGTCAATCATGCAAGAAGACGTGACTGGCTGTGCTGCCATGAGGGCATGCTCTTCTCATCTCATCCAATGATCAACACGCTTCTTAAGGGACGAGCTGCTGCACAGCGGGAGAGATTGCTTTTTCTGTTTCTTCTGATTCTGACTTGTGTTTGTTTTCTTATTGTTTGAATTTCGTGCATAAGCACTGTGTACCGAGCCTGAACAGTTATAATTGATGTCATGCGAGAAACATTCGAAATTCGAAATGTGAACTTGCACAAAAAAGTTCATCAATCTATGTGTGCGGGTTATATAAGGGTGCGGGTAATGCCAGCAATTTTTTTTTTTTTTTTTTCGCAGGGTATATGGGGGTGCAGATTATCTGCGTCTGCGGGTTATATGTGGGACAATATGGTACTTGGGCCTGGGATGGAGGAAAGCTTTGACCATCCCAGAAGAAAACTCAAGACACAATAGGGACACCGAAAGTTCTTGTAAATATATTATTTTAAGAAAAGAGCAAGCCAAGAGAAAGAGTCTTGAGAGTGACTAACTTAGGAGCCACTTCTTCAATGGGCTCAAAGGGAGTGCAGGGTAGACCGCAGAGCACCACAGTCAAATCCCAAGACGGTACCCTTGAATGTACTGCAGGCCTTAGCCTCGGGGTGCCATGGAGGAAACGGTTAATAAGTGGGTCTCTCCCCAGAGATAGACCACCCAGAGGGATGTGGTAAGCCGCTATGGCTGCCACATACACCTTTAGGTGGAAGGAGACAACCCAGAAGTGAATTGTTCTTGCAGGAACCCCAGTACTGAACCAACTGGGCAGCTAACTACAGTGCCTTGCGAAAGTATTTGGCCCCCTTGAACTTTGCGAACTTTTGCCATATTTCAGGCTTCAAACATAAAGATATAAAAATGTGATTTTTTTGTGAAGAATCAACAACAAGTGGGACACAATCATGAAGTGGAATTAAATTTATTGGATATTTCAAACTTTTTTAACAAATCAAAAACTGAAAAATTGGGTGTGCAAAATTATTCGGCCCCTTTACTTT
This sequence comes from Rhodeus uyekii, assembly GCA_037043235.1. Taxonomy (NCBI): domain Eukaryota; kingdom Metazoa; phylum Chordata; class Actinopteri; order Cypriniformes; family Acheilognathidae; genus Rhodeus; species Rhodeus uyekii. The sequence continues at coordinate 736,175 of JAWRVZ010000052.1, forward strand.
CAGTGCAGCAAACTCTTTTCAGAAGTTCAGTGAATGATCCAATGTTGACCTAAATGACTAATGATAATAAATAGAATCTACCTGTGTGTAATCAAGTCTCCGTATAAATGCACCTGCACTGTGATAGTCTCAGAGGTCCGTTTAAAGCACAGAGAGCATCATGAAGAACAAGGAACACACCAGGCCGTTCCGAGATACTGTTGTGGAGAAGTTTAAAGCCGGATTTGGATACAAAAAGATTTCCCAAGCTTTATACATCCCAAGGAGCACTGTGCAAGAGATAAAATTGAAATGGAAGGAGTATCAGACCACTGCAAAGCTACCAAGACCTGTCCATCCCTCTAAACTTTCAGCTCATACAAGGAGAAGACTGATCAGAGATGCAGCCAAGAAGCCCATGATCACTCTGGATGAACTGCAGAGATCTACAGTGGAGGTGGGACAGGTGAGGTTGGTGACAATCAGTCGTATACTGCACAAATCTGGCCTTTATGGAAGAGAAGGTGGCAAGAAGAAAGATATCCATAAAAAGTATTGTTTAAAGTTTGCCACAAGCCACCTGGGAGACACAACAAACATGTGGAAGAAGGTGCTGTGGTCAGATGAAACCAAAATTGAACCTTTTGGCAACTTTTCGACACTGACTTCACTCAAAAAAACTATCACGACGAAGAGCCCAAATCATGCTTGATGTAGTGAGGAGGTGATAAACCACGATCAATAATTTAGATTCTCTTTCTTTTAACTTAACTTAACTCAACACAAAGGCTTTGAAATGTGCAACACTAACCATGAGAGATGAAAGCTTTGTCGTAAAACTTTAAAAAATATATATTGCATTAGCAAGTGCTACACGTGAAGTGCTACATGGTAAAATGTATTGACAACATGTTAGGGGCAAGGATATTTTTGTTTACAAGGTGTTATACAAAGTATTGTTTACAATTTTTTTTATTATAATGTGGTGAAAGAGTGGGAAGTCTCATATCTGAGTATTATTATTGCCTCAAAAGACCTAAAAAAGTTTGAGAGATGTTAACTTATGAAGTAAAGGAGAGAGCATGAGTGGATTTGGTGACAGCGCTAAAAAAATATGCTAAGCTCATTTGCAAAAGACAATCAGAGACAATTAAAATCTCTAAAGATTGAGGCACCAAATGCCTCTGAGGAACTCTGAAAAAGCATGTGGGACATTGGAAAATAAACCAAGCACTTATACAATGCAATTATGCCCTTGCCCATAATGGTTCGGAAACATCATCTTTCTTGTCCCTGGGAGCCCTAGCTAACAACTTCTCTACAACACGCTATCCCTGCAGGCAAACACAATGAGAGTGACAAGCCTTCATTAAAGCATCCAAATTCAAATGTTATTCTTAGCTTGGGGAGTAGTGAAGCCATATTAAATGAATTTATATGAGACAGGGCCTAGGACTGACACCCCTCTTCCAGTATATCTAGTTTGCCACCACTCAGGGTCTCTTTCATGTGCCACCTTCATTATCAGCACAATCCCTGTGGACAAGGACTATCATGAATTTAAAATTCTACTTATAGTTACAGTTCTGATTAAAGCTTATGCATTGTGTAATTCTAAATCTAAATGCTTCAGATTACAGGATAGGGTGAATAAGTGATTCAGTTCATTTTTTTCTGAGGTTTACTTCTCATGTGAGTGAAAAAAAATGTGTTAATAGAAAAAAAGATTAACTTGTGGCAAGAAAACAATATATAAATCACTGGAAAGCTATGTATTTGACACTGTACTTGTATCTTGCATGGTAAAAATTCAATGTATTCAGACTATAGGGTATGATGAATTAGCAAATTGTCACTGTGCTACAGTATTGGCTTTCTGGCAAGAGCAGTCTTTTCTTTCAGAGTAAAAAGTCATTAATAATTTTAAGCTATGTACGTAGAGCAAATGTAAAATTCATATATGTTTAATTCATCAGGCATGTTACCGTTAAACTCTGAATACAGCAGAGTCAGCACAAAGTTCTCTACTTTAATAGATTGCATATGGTTCAGTAGGGTGCAGATCAACATCTAGCATTGATTTAGGATCTTGTCAACCATATAGGGTTTCTTCTCACAATCATTCCTGCAGCTCTTAAAGAATTGCCATTTCTCTCATTCAAGAGTAAGCCTTTTCTTTTTGTTATGGCCAACCTCAAGGTTACGTCGGTCTGATAAATTAGCAGTAATATCATGATATAGTACCTTTTTCCTGTAGGTTGATGGCCATTAATAACATTCGGGATGAATGTTAAAGTTTTGGAGAAAAAAACAAAACAATTCTAACTCAGAGATATAGATGACCAATCTCTCACTGTGACTGTGCATGAGCAGCCCAGGTGCTGTTTCGAAATGGCTGGTGGAATTGGCCTACTCTGTCTATGGCAGCTGAACACATTGCCCTAGACAGCTCCTGGCCGAGCTAGTCACAATTCAATTCCGTGACTCATTCATCAAGCACTTGGGGTGTTTGGGTCACAGGCTGGCCATCTCCCCATCGTCCCATTCATCCGGAGCCCTCCATCGATAAGAAGGCATTAGGATATATCTGCCAGCTCATCTGAAAGGGCTGGAGAAGTCAGGCAGGGTTTGTTTTCAGCTTGACAACCTGCTGTCTGCCTGAATTCAAAATCCCCCCAAAGCATTGATTTAAGAAGCCACATAACATAATTCTTGTACAATGCATAAGTTCACCATTTTGTTATGTGAAAACACATTTACATGTTGCCAAGTGAGTGAAGTAAAACAATTAGATTGAGCTGTCAACTAAGCTGTCCAAACTGAAAACACCTTAAAGTCACCATTGATCATCAAGAGTTGAAGTCATACCTCATTGTGTAGAGAAGAGTTCCATTGTCTACCAGTCGCAGAAGTTTATTGGGTGTAGTCATGTTGTGGGCTACTGACTTCTTCCCATTGTGGAAGAAGGTATCAGGAGTCCAGATCTTGCTGGCGAGCAAGTTGTTAAGTGGAAGGACCTGCATAGGCCCATCAAACTTCAGCCTCTCATCCCGCCAACTTTGCCGGAAGAACACATCAATCGTGTACTCCTAGAGGGAGGAGGGGGAGGGGGAAAGAATACGTCAAGACACTCTGACAGCCCTTTTAAAATTTCACTTCACCTCCCAAGTTTCCCCGTTCCACTGATGTAATGTCCTCTTAGTGAGACAGCCTGTGCTGGTGTGTGAAGCACTTCACCAATCTCGGCAAATGACTCAAGAGCAGGAAAAAGATACTGACTTTTGCTCAGACTTGACATTTAGGAGAGCTTCCTGTTTGGCTGGCCCTGATTGGTTGAGATGCTTTCCTCAGTTGTGCACTTCAATAATTCATCGCACTTTAAGAAGAGATACAGCCTTGTCGGTGTGAGATCCTTAAGGCTCTTTCAAAAGTTCAAACTCGTATGATTGCGTTTTCACAGCTGTCGCTGGAGGGATAAAACAAGCTTTTTTTTCCAAGAGTTATCTCTCTGACCATATTGCCAACATGGAACAGGGGACACTGTCCTCGGTGAACCTTTGCTGAGTTGAGAGTAGGAATCATCTCAAATCCACAGCGTCTTTTCCAGTGATGAGTACTGCTCATGTTTTATGACCTCCATTATTGATGATGCAATCCTCTACAGGTTCTCTATAGGAATAAACATCAAAAGAAATCTTGTCTGCTTGCATTTTCTTTTAATAAGTCATCTAATGCCATGAATTAAAATAGTGGCACAATTCAAAGTTCTTCATGAGCTAAAATTTAATGTTTAAATCTGTAGAGGGCAGCATTAATCACTGAGTAGGGAGATTCTTGTAATTGAATATGTAACAGGAAACAATTACAGGACACATCTCTTTTTTATTTCAACAGAGAGCTATGTTTTTTTCCCTCACACTTCACAAGGTTCAATTTGCTGCAATGGTATTTGGGAAGTAACAGATGACAATCTATGCTTCCATGTATATCAGAAATGTCAAGAACCCCTTGCACAAAGGCAGAAAACAATTCAGATAAAGCTACTCATTACAAATACCTTATGGAATATTTTGCCACAATAAAAGGAATCATACTGGATGTTTCCCATTGAATAATGGTCTATGAGTGGATTTTGCAGCATTGCAACCCATATGCTCCTCATGTGCATGTCTCTGTACATCATTTATTTAGTAAGCTCCAGACTTCAATCTGTAGTTTTTTTTTTTTTTTTTTGATTAAAATTCTGTGGGCACTTATTCTCAAGAAGCAGTCTCCACACCATGAGAAGAACGGAACAAAGTGAAAGCTGACATCAAATATAATCTACAAAAACAGCACAGGAATATATTTAATCTGGGTTTTCATAATCAAATTCACTGGTTGTATGACCTGAACATAAAATGTATACCATTCAATACCAGAATAATCCTAAACAATCTTAAAATACATCATGTATCAGATTGTTTTTCATCACTAAGACAGGCTGGGACACACTTTCGGCAAGGCCTTGGAACTTAACTCAGCTTATCAGCAAAACAGGGAGTGGAGCTGGAGCGGAGTGATTATAGAATGCTTTGAGCAAGGAGGGGAAATTACTGATGCTCCACTACACTCACATACTTTGCTCAGAGCCCCCTTAACTCACCAGAGTGAACTTAATCGTCTTCTGTCTTTCCATCCTCAAATTATACATATATATATATATATATATATATATACAAATTATATACACACACACACACACACACACACACACACACACACATATACATATACATATATGTGTGTGTGTGTGTATCTGTCTGCTCATTGTTTTTGTTTTTTTTAAATTGGCATATATTTTATAATAATAATATTTGTTTATAGCGCGTACATACAAGACTGATGTTCCCTGTATCTAGATGTTTACTTTCAAATCAGCACTAACATGGTTTCCGCTACATGATTTCATAATGTGACAAATAAATATAGCACTTATGCTTCAAGGAAAATTGGAATGAGATAAGAAACAGAAGTTTACTGTTAATGAGAATGATTTTGACAAGGTGTGGGCGAAGAGCAATGGTCACTTATGAATGTGATTGGACAAGCACAGATGTTTCCACAAAACAATACAATGAGAGGGTCATTTGCTTGAAGCTTTTTTTTTTTAAAGCTGTACAGAATGCTGCTGTTTTGGTCAAAAATTAGAGACACGTGTCATGTGGATAAAACGCTAGCAGTTAGTGCACGTGAGCCAGTATGCCAAGCTGTGGTGATCATATGTTCAAGGTGATCATATTTTTCTTTTTTCTTTTTTGTTGCTACTTAGTTATGTTCAGTTTGTTTTAGTTTTCATGAACATTTCGCTTGTTTTCATTACTTCCTATGTTCCTTTGTTTGATTATCCCACCAGTGCTTTCTTTCTATGGTTACAAACATAATTAGTTTTTAGTTTAATTAGCTATAATTAGTTTATCACAGATGTGTATCTTTAATTACCTTTGTTCTTGAGTTCCTTCTTTTCCTATGTTTTTGATAAACGTGATGTGTTGTTTGTTGGAGAGCAGAGCATGCATGTTAGCTTTTGGGTGGGCTGACAGTATTCATTCATAAAAATATCTGTTGGCTTTCATCTCAAGGGAAGAAGGTCTTATGCAGTGGCTTGGGTGTTGTGTTTTGCAGGGCGTATCCCACAGCAGCTTGTACAATACTGGTTTGAAATAAAGAATCTAGTGGCTCGGATCTCACATTTACCGTAGCAACGTGGTCTCCAGCAAACCCATATCTCAGTGTCCACTGGTCCCTCTGAGGAGGTTCTCAGAGCAATCAGTTTGGTTGTCCTCTGACGGTTCGCCAAGTCCAGAGGCCAGTCTTGAGAGACCGGGTTAACTTATTAGAAGTTTTGGCAGCGTAATAACTACTGCTATGATACTACATATTACTATGTATCAATGGGTCCTGTCCACAGTGGTAGCCACCGAGCAGGCTCTGATTATAGAACAGGCAGTAAAAGCATTGCTGGGGAAGGGGGGAAATGAAGAATCAAGAATTCGGGTTAACATACACTAATATGTTAACCCGACATATTATATGTCTGTATACACTATATATATATATACACTATATACTGTATACACTAATAGCACTGTATACACTAATAGCACTGAGTAACATTTAACAACTGACAAAGACATGATGCACATGAGGGTTTAAATACACTAGGAAAATGACAAACAGGTGGCGAACTAAATGGGTAATCAAAACAAGACAGCTACGGGAACACATGAGGGACAAAACAGGCGGATCAGGACCAGACTGTGACAGTAGCTCCCCCTCCCGGAAGGCGCGACCTCGCGCCAAAACAGGTTGACAGCGGAGGGAGGGAGGGGGACCAGGGGGCGGACCAAACAAAACAAGAACATGACACAGAGTCCAAACAAATTTAATCAAGTCCATGGGGGTGCAGGAGGGATCAGGGAACAGGCAGAGGGAGGTGTCCAGGGGCACCCGAGTCAGTCCATGGTGGAGCCGACAGACCAAGGTACCTGAGTGACGCCGCTGGCTCCGGAGGCCGAGGAAGAGCTGGAGTGACGAACCTCCGAAGAACCAGCGGCAGGCCCGAGGACTGACTCGGAGGCGGAAGGACAGAGGACGTAGGGGGACCCGAGGGGAGGGAGGAGCCGGTGGCCAGGTGACGACCGACCAAGGGGACACCGGTAGGACGAGGGAGCCCGCAGGAGAGGAAAGGCTGAGGGATGACGATGGAGCTGAGGGTGTGAGGAGTGGAAGCGATGACGATGTGTGGAGGGGCCGAGGTGGAATGAGGGGCACCAAGGTCGTAGGTGGAACCTCAGTGCCCCACGATGCCAGTGTACTGCCAACACATGACGGCTCCACAGTGTTGGAGGGAGCCAGAGTGGGGAAGCGGGACACAGGCAGAGACAGGGACGGGTGCAGGCTGGGTAGAGGTGGTGGGAGAGGGAGGCTGGGTGGGAGATCTGGTGGCTCGGGTAGGTCCAGGTCGGCCGCGGAGGTCTGGGAGGTCTTGGAGGTCTGAGAGGTCTTGGAGGTCAGGGAAGGCCCAGAGGTCAGGGAATATAGGGAGGTCTGGGTAGTCTTGAGGGTCAGGAAGGATCCAGAGGCTCGGGAAAATAGGGAGGGCGGCCACGGGCAGACACAGTTCATCGGAATCGGCCGGCGGGGCAGCGAAGCTCTGGAGCGCTGACGGGACCGCGAAGCTCGGGAGCGTGGGCTCGGGCTTGAGCTGTGGAGTGGGGCTGACGATATCCTCTGCCGGGCCGATGGTAAATGGCGAGTCGTTGCTCGCCAGCACCCACTCCACGAAGGCTTGGAAGTCCTCACAGGCTCCGCCCGCTGGAATGCGTGCTCAGTCCGGCGGTGAAGAAACTGATGAGCGCGTCGTCTGGATAGTGTGTGCGGCACGCAAGATCCAGGAAGTCGTGTGTGTGGTACTCCAGCGGGCGGTCTTCCTGTTGTAACAGGAGCAGAGCGACTGCGGGGATATCCATATTTAAAGTCTTTTGAAGGTGACAAACCTAGTCTCTTTTTGGGTGACCAATCCAGGTCAGTTGTTCAGTTATCACACCGGGCTGTGTGTAAAAACACGGAGACACACGAGACGCCGAGATAACTGGAATAAACTCAAAAAATAGAACTTTAATAACAAACAATAAACAAAAAGGCACACGAGGGTGCAAACAGAGGCTCGGAGGGAGAATATCCAAAAACGCTCAATAACACTGAGTAACATTTAACAACTGACAAAGACATGATGCACATGAGGGTTAAAATACTCTAGGAAAATGACAAACAGGTGGCGAACTAAATGGGTAATCAAAACAAGACAGCTACGGGAACACATGAGGGACAAAACAGGCGGATCAGGACCAGACTGTGACAATAGTGAAGAATATGGAAATTTATTCTATCATGAATCCATCACATCTCCCAATCACATTATACACAGAAAAATCAATGTACAGGAATGTACCCAGAAGATTACAATGCTTTGTCCCTCCAACTGTAACTTAGTAGGGTACAGCTATATATATATATTGCTATATATATATATATGAACATAGGTACATATTTTTACCTTCTTGTTTATACCTCTAAAAGAATAATAATGTACCCCTAGTGATAGAAATGTACCTTTATATCCTTGTATGGTTTAAAATTCCTGCAGGACATCAATAAAATGGTCTAGGGAAATACCAGGATTTTCCACAGATAACTTGACATTTTCCAAAAGCACAGGGCAAAATTTCTTGCAATGTATTACAAGACCCATTAGGGTGAGCACATAGTATGTACATTGGCTGGGAATCAGTAGTGATATCAAGAATAAAGTTACAAAGTGCAAACATTTTTAGACTAACTGTCTGGCACCATGCAAAGGTCTCTAATGAGAAGTGAACTGCCTGTGAGATTGTGACAGCACTCAGCTTTAATTACCTGATTGTAATGCAGTACTATTCCAGAGACATAGAAATTGCACATCTGTCAGACTCTGTTAGCAGAAGTGTAAATGGGAAACTGAAATACATGTTTTTGCATGCCCAGTATTCCAGAGCAGATCCAGTGTTCTAGCAGCTCCCACTAGGTCATTCACAAACGATTACACGATGAGCATGTTAAGTGTTTTTTTTTTTTTTTTTTTTTTTTTTGCAAAATCAAAATGCGAACAGTGATTATAGTCGTTCCCATACACCTTATTACACATAAACTTAAAGTTATCTTTATACAAGTTGAATTTGCAGAATTGTCTAGAAATATACCTTAATGACAGCAGTGCCATGACAGATATGAAAGCGGGGCTGTGAGGCACAGACTTGCTATCTTTTCAATGACATCCGCTGTAAAATGCTTTATAAAATTTTCCACTTATAATTTTCACTTATAATTTTCCACAGCTCATATTGTCTGGGCATTTTTATCTACAGACATTTCTCTGAAATATATATTTTTAGTGTTTTGTCCACAGAACAATAAAAAAACCACATTAAATAACAGTACCACCCATTGAAAGGTTGTCTATCCCTCACAGCCTCGCTTTCATTCCTGATAAAAATCAAAAATGAAACTACTGTGAATGAGGTCTATAGCTTTTGTACTTCAAGTATATTATATAAAGTACCATAGTTTATTATAAATTATGTTTGTAAATGAATTAAAATTATATTTAATGTTATTGTTAAGCTTTTATAATGTCACTGTGCTAAAGCAAAAACATATTAAACATTCATTTTATATTTCTACTTTATAATATTATATCTTTGTTCCTAGGCGAAGGATGACAAAATAAAACAATGTTCTAAAACAGTGTTCTAAGATCAATTCAAAATATCAGACATGTTCCAAATCCTCTGGAATTCTAGGCCTGAAGCTAGCATAGTCTGTTCCCATCATACATCACATGATTTTCTGTGAAATCTGACAATTCTGACTTCCCAAAACCAAAATTGATTTTCAGCTACCAGCATCACCGTATCAAGACCATAGATATATGTGCAAATGTGAATCTGCAATTGTAACAGTAGATGTACATGTAATGCCATTGGATTTTATTTCTAGGGCTGCATTTCCATAAACTTTTCTATAAGTCCTACTGTCAGAGAGTGAAGCTGCATTTTCATTCAGTCTGTTTTCGATTACATTTTTTACACATTAACAATATTCCTTTCAAAGGAACTTGTGCAGCCTTGAGAACTTATGCTGTGGGGATTTATATACAGTATACATTTGTTTGAAACATTTGTTTGTAAGTGAATGTATCAGAACAAGGGAGCATGTTTGGTTGCATTTTACTTTGTGATTTCAGCAGAGGGTGGGTCGTGGTTGGATGAGAAGTGGAACGCATATCTGAGAACTGTTCAAGTGGCTTCCCATGCTGCCATAGAGGACACAACTGTGAATGACTACTGCATGCCAGGATCTGCCACTACTAGAAGAAATAATATTATTTAATGAAATATAAATGACTTATTACTTTAAATTATTTAATGGCTGGTAAAGGAAGGATGCATATTAAATAACTAACAATGCAATGCAATGCAACTCTGTTTTCAGTCTACATGAAGAGAGATCATATAATCACAGCTTTTATTGGAGCCGGGGAAGAAACGCATTCACTTTTTATTGTGCAATTTGATTGCACCGTTTTTACAATGTAATAATATTTTGGATATTTATGATCTGCTTTCAACACATTGCCCCCTCTCGAACCCTTAGAAACTCATCTGTACTCTCTTTAGTTCCTCCTTGCATTCGTCTTGTTTCAATGGGATCTCAAGCTTTTAGTTATGCTCCTCCACTGTTGTGGAACTTGCTTCCTCAAGACATTTGTAACAGTGACTCTCTCCCTATTTTTAAATCCGTTTGAAAACGCACGTCTTTAGGCTGGCATACCAATGATATTGTAAATGAGTTTTTTTTTCTCCCTGTTGTTTCTTTATTTGCTGCTTGTAAAATATTGTTTTATCTGCTTGTAAGGTGTCCTTGAGAGTCATGTGAGGTGCCCTTAAATAAACTATAACATTATTATTATTTATGCACTACAGTAGATAATATAGCAGACACTAGTTGTTTAATGTCCTGATTCCTGAACTGATGTTTAGTTCCTGTTGTGAGGTCTGTAGAGATAAAAATGTTTATTGCTTGTCAAATTCGATAACAATTAATTTGCAACTGAAAATATTGTTTATTCATTAGTTTTTTAGTCACTTCAGTGCCTTGAATGTGGACTTTTGTGAGTTTATCAACAAAACGATCTGTAAAATGTTTTCTTTTTGCCCTTATACATAGTGTCAACCAAATGTTTGCCATAATAAAGAGTTTAGAAAACACAGTACACACCTGAGTATAAAAAGTATGTATTTACGTCTTTATTTTGCCTGTAACGTGACTGTATCATGAAAGGAAAGCTCTGAGTATTATACAAGTCATGGAGCTGCTCAATGAACAGCATCTGTAGCATGCATTATCAGGCTAAACAATAAGGATTGGGCAAGTGCTGAGTTGCCCTTCCAAATCATTGTTGTTACAATATCAACAGTATGACTTATAAATTATGACTACAATGTTTCTGCTCTATTTTTTGACCAACTTATTTATTTATTTATCTATCTATTTATTTATTTATTTATTTGTTTATTTATCTATAATAAATGACATGCCAGCCTGAAAGTCCTTATAGAGATGTTTTCAACAATCCCATAATCAATCATACTAACATTTGCTAACCTTTCACAATTCTGAACTGGTTGGGATAGAGGTGTGGCGACCAAAATCTTATTTGATGATATGAGTAATTTAATATTGTTTAGATGTAATTTTCTAATTAAAATAGAGATATTGAATTGTATCTTTGTTATTAAAAATAAGCAAAAATGCAAATTATGACACATACTATAAGAAAGATCAAATCCAACTGGATCCAAATCCACAATCAAATCCTGCTATCACAAATCAATGCAAATTTAAATAATATGGCTTTTATTGAAGTTCTTAAAGTACTGGTACTAATACAATTTTGTAATGCAGTATTTTAATAGCGGGGTATCATGATACCTTTCTAGTATCGGTACATCTTGTAACACTATGTAATTGTTTTTTTAAAGCACGTTCAATATTGTAACATATATCATGATCTGTGCTGATTACTTTTGTAATGTTAACAACCGATTGAAGATATTTTGGTAGAAGTCCGTAGTAAAACATAGTATACACAAACACACATTTTATATAGAGGTATTAATATAAGATATATAATCTTCATTTCAGCTTTCACTTACCTAATTGACAATTATTGCAAGTGCATTATTGTAACTAAAATCTTTGTTCATTTTTGTAAACTGAGTGATAAGTTAAAATAATTGTCTGAGGAAAGCAGCAGCATGTCTGTAATATTGTTCATAGGGTTTGACTTGGTACCTGAAAATTCCCTTTGAATAGTTTTAAAACCCTGTTTCAGTGCGCTTTCTTTAGCCTTTTAATTACATTTCTCCTCGTTCTGTTTCTTCTTTTCCCACAGCCCTTTCTGGACTCTTAAGAATTTACTTTATCCCTTTTAAGTCATCTGTATTAATTATAGCACATGGAATGTGTTAATTATGGCAGAGGAAGCCCGATGGAGAGAGAAAAGAAAAAAGCGAAGGAACAAAAATGAGTAAGAACATTGTCATTCGTTCAAGAATTATACAGTGTCCTTGTGCAAGTTTTGGTCTTGAAAGTAAGATATGAAATTGTTATTATCCATAGCCTGATATCCCTTAAGCCCTGATCACCTTTTCCCCTGCATTTACTGTATGTACTGTCATACTCAATGTATGCAGTTTCCCAGAAAACAATCATAGTACAGTAGTGGAGCTAAAATGTTCTTCTCATTGAATGTTAAAGAAATTTAAATGTGTCATTATTCAAAGGACAGCCAACAGAAGCATCAAAATATTAATTTGAAGATCAAAACTACTGTGCAGAGGTCTGGTTGATCTATGCAAGGTCACACAAGAGAAGAAGAAAGAGTTTGTTTGAGGCCTCCCTTACATATGCCCTTCTGGTGCACTGGGTTGTGACCTACTTTTGAGCATTAGAAGAATAAATGAAAATGGGGGAAACCCAAGGAGAGGTTTTGTTTGTGGATTCTACCTGGGACCAATGCCACAGAAAAAACTTCGGCTACAAGCACTTGATGGTCTAAAACATGGTGGCCACCTGCTTGTGGTGTACTATGTTGAACGAATGAGCTGTGAGATGCAGTATGGGGATTTGTTAACCCCAAATGAAAGGTGTTCATAATGCTAAGCCACTTCAAACGGGGGGAGCCCTCAAAAGCTTAAGTGAGAAAGGGTTTTAGTCTTTATCCCCACTGTAGCATTGCAGGCTGAGAGGACAATTGACCTGCTCTTCAGAGGAATGACGGGAAAACAACACTTAACTTTCTATCAGAAAAACAACATAAACCCTCAATGTCTGGTAATGTTCGAGATATATTTATAAGATGTTTGAATATTTCAATGTTGTTAATGCTGATTATGTTTTATTATTATTATTATTATTATTATTGTTATGTTTTATCCCAGAACTATCTGTCAGGGTTCTTCCACGTCAGTTCGGACTTCTAGTGTTCTGGTTGACAGAGCTCTGACACTTCCCCTTTGTCATGTGTATGTGAGAGCGCAGGGCTTCTGCCGCGCGCGCTCTCGTGTCTGTGTGCTTTCATGTCGTCCGTGTTGTGCACTCGTCGTTGTCTTTACATGTCTGTTCTCCGTCGATGTTCCTGGTTCTATGTAAACCGTTCCATCCGGTTGTCCTGGTAATGTTCTGTGTTCAGTTGTAATGTTTTGTTAATGTTTTCCCTCCTCGTGGGTAGTTCCTTTTGTTGTGTTTATTTCTATTTCTGTTATAACAAATCCTCCTTACCCTGCATCCTGAGTCCTCCCCCAGCCTACTTGTAAGGTGACACTATCTGGATTTTGTGTGTGTGTGTGTTTCTGTGTGTGTGTGTGTATGTGCAGTCCAGGTAAACCCTACGTTATAATCAAAATGTCTAGGATATTTTGGATATTGTCATCCTTGAGGGGACATTTTTTGGTACCCATGAGGAAAACAGCTAATAAAATTATTCTAAGTGACAGTTTTTGAAAATGTAAAAATGCAGAAAGTTTTCTGTGAGAGTGCATGCGTTAATGCCACTGAACAAGATTAAATCCTACAATTTATAACTTAATCTCTTTCAACATCTTATGAGATTAAAGTCATTGCAGAATGTTCCTGTTTTAAATGAATCACTGATTTCCCATGATGTTTAAACGATTGTTATTATATTCTGTTCTACTGAAAATTAATATGATTAATTGTTAAAACTATTTAGCCAATCAGGATGTCCTTGTAATACTCCATGGGTTATTTATTTTGTTTTATTTTTTATCATTTTGATTATTAGAAATGCCCTTAAACTCTCATCCAGGCAAACAGGTTATTTTCCATTTGTATTTTCAGAAATACAAACCAGACCAAATTCAAATGAGACCAAAAGATTGTGGTCAGGACACCTTAGTTTGGCTTCTAATTGAAGCTACTTTGAATATCTTTGTCTCAGCAGCAGAAAAGGATGATCCCAGTCACTGAGCTGCTAGCCAGTTTGTGCGAGCTGTGAAGTCATCCACATCGGAGCGCTTATCTGCAGAGCACAGGCTCTACAAGAATGTCTGACAAGAGCAAGCGTGGTGCCAACTAACGGGACACAAGCTACTGCACAAACCGTGCTGGAAAAAATTTGCTCACCTAAAATGAGCTTAGATACTCAAGACATGCTGTTGCTCGGAGACCGCCCAGAGACAACAGGCAGACAGCTGAGAGTTTTGTACTGTTTTCTGAGTGGAACAGCATCCAACGAAGCGATCAATCTAATGATCTGTTTAATTCACTTCAATTCAGTCAACCTCTTTAATCCACTTAAGCAACCAAATAGAGATTTTATTTGCAGGCAAAAGTGAGGAGAAATCAAAGGGTGTGAAATCAGGAATGTGGGTCGCATTGCTCTGTATCGGAAAAAAGTGTGTTAACATTTTTTATGAAGATTTCTATGAATTTATAAATACATCTTATTAAATGGATAGTGGTTACATATTTAAAGGAATGAACAAATCTTAGGAAAATAAAACAGCTCCACCATAGAACAGGCCCAACTTTTCTGTTAAAACAACCTTGAATGAACTGAGAAATCAAACTCACACTATCTTCTGACATATAAGCAGTCATCATACCATAAAAATATCCTGTACGTTTCAGAACTGAAGACTTCCTTGTTAGTTTAAAAATATTTTTTATTGTAACCAAGTCCAATGAAGGACTCGTGGAGTGGATCTGTGACATAAAGTGGAAATAAAGAATATTAATATGAATAAGAATCTCTGCAGAATAAAATCCACGCCTACTTCATCATTGAAATTTTCACTCTGAGAAGACAAGGAGAGAAGAGCGACACTTGATCACAGGACAGAAACAAAAAATCATTACCTTCCAAAGGAATGTAAATATTTACTTTCAACAACATGAATGTCTTAATTTAGCATTATTTATTTGTCTTCCGTTCATTTCACTTAGGATTCTTTGGTAAATCAGTCACAATTTCGGCACAGGCTTTACGATCAGATTTGAACTCGACAATAATGACACAACACAAAAGTAACTGTTAATTCTAATGTCTTATCTATGCTTTCTGATATGTATTCTGATATGTATGTATGATTCATGTACAGTTGTAACAATGCGGAGACCAAGGTAGATCCAAATGCGTGTCTTTATTAACAGTGGTCACACAGGCAGATGGTCAGGACAAACAGAAAGCATACGTAATCAATAATCCAGGCTAGAGTCAGAAAGGCAGGCAGACAGAATCAGAATCGTAGTTCTGGCGGGAAGTCAAGACGGGCAGATAACATTCACAAGCGATAATCCAGGCAGAATAGGATCAAACACGGGTAACAGGCAGAATCGGTAACAGGTTAAACAAGACAGGATAATAACGTTCAGAATGATAACCGTAGTAAATTGAGAACTCGGGATGTGTGTGCATGCATGTTAGTCTTTTATAGTTCATGTAATGGTGTACAGTTGGTGTGACAATCAGTCATGTAATGGTGTCCAGCTGGTGTGACAATCAGTCATGTAATGCTGTACAGCTGGTGTGACAATCAGTCATGTAATGGTGTACAGCTGGTGTGACAATCAGTCATGTAATGGTGTCCAGCTGGTGTGACAATCAGTCCAATGTGTGGGTTTCTGGGAAATGTAGTGTGTGTGCGTCAGTATGTGAGCTCCTTCCGGTGGCCAGAGAGGGGAGCGCGAAGCTCATATTCATAACAACAGTCAAGATGTTCTCCCCTTTTATTTGGCCACACTCTTCATTACTTTGGGTGGAAAAATTCTATTGAATCAATGATCTTGTTTTACACGGCTTATGCATAAATATGAATATATCGTTTACGTAATATAATATAAAATAATATTACACAATGTCCTGTCTTATTTGTGAATGTAAACAAACTATGCATCACAGAGATGAACTCCGTGATTCCCTCCTTGGGCCACCAGAGGGAGCCATCTCATGAATACTGACACACACACAAACACTACATTTCCCACTCAACTGGGTGAGTGACGCGTTGAAAGTTTGTTTTAGAAGAGGATTATCACATGAGTTACAGTCAGAACTGGCTTGCCGTGATGAAGGGAGAAGATTGGATCAGTTTATTTAACTTGCCATTCAAGTGGATAATCTCATCCGAGCACGCAGAGCCAATCAAAGACATAGTGTTTGCTCAGTACAAACTGTTGACTCCGAGGACCCAGAACCCATGCAGATCAATGCTTACCATCTATCTGAAGAGGAGAGAAATCGTTGGCTGACTCATCACCGGTGTCTATACTGCGGCAGTCCCTGTTATATGCGCAAAACCTGTCCAGCGCGAACCCGTTCAGAAAACCTACGTTTGGTGAGTGAATCTAGTCCATATTACAACTCAAACATGTCTGTATCCGTACCCATAACTCTGATGATTCACGACACCCTGTTAGAAACAACGGCGCTATTGGACTCGGGGGCTGCAGGGAATTTCATCTCCCAAACGTATGCTCAACAGTACAAAATTCCTTTAATCAAATGCTCTTCCTCTCTCGCAGTGGAGGCTATCGATGGCAGACCTATCACGCAACCTATCACGCAACAGCCTACCATAAAAACTGGCATTTTTCACACAGAGCTCATACAATTCCGCATATTACCCACCTCCAACTTCTCCATCATACTGGGCTTACCATGGCTGTGGACTCACTAGAATCTGTTGGAGAGAGGGCCAGATTACTCAGTGGAACAAGAATTGTCTAAAAAAAATGTCTGTCTGCCGTCACACCCCTTCCTCTTAGGTCCATTCAGACCAGCGACTCCTCACCCGCCCATGACTCCTCTCCTGAACTCCGAATCCCAGAGGAATACCTGGATCTGTCTCTGGTTTTCAGCAGGGTACGTGCCTCCCAATTAACACCCCATCATTCATATGACTGTGCTATTGATCTCATACCAGGAACTACACCACCCAGAGGCCGCATCTTCCCGCTCTCTCAACCAGAGTCTGAGTTCTTAAAGGAGTACATTGAGGAGGAACTGGCAAAGGGCTTTATACGTCCATCAAAATCCCCAGCTTCGGCAGGCTTCTTCTTTGTGAATAGAAAAGACGGAGGTCTCCGTCCCTGTATTGACTACCATGATCTCAATGATATAATTGTCAAATTCTGCTATCCTCTGCCTCTGGTCCCTGCAGCACTAGAACAGCTTTGCACAGCCAAGTTTTTCACCAAGCTCGATCTGCGCAGTGTTTATAATCTGATCCGTATCAGAGAAGGGGACGAGTGGAAAACCACCTTTTCTACAGCCACCGGGAACTACAGCCACATCGAATACCTTGTTATGCCTTTCGGGCTGGTAAATAGTCCGTCCGTCTTCCAGGCTTTCATTAATAATGTGTTCAGGGACATGCTTAATCGTTTTGTTATTGTCTACATAGATGATACACAACACCCTGAAGGAACATATCCAACAGGTAAGACTAATCGAGTACCGGCTATATGCCAAGGCCAAAAAGTGCGAATTTCATAAAACCTCCATATCGTTCCTGGGATACATCATTAGTCATGAGGGCGTTGCCATGGATGAAAAAAAGGTCAGCACCATCCTTAACTGGCCACAACCCAAAACCGTCAAGGAGATGCAAAGGTTCCTGGGATTCTCCAACTTCTATAGACGATTCATTCGTAACTTCAATACTGTTGCTTCCCCACTCACAGGCATGGTAAAGAAGGGTCAGTGCCAACTCAAAAGGATAACCTCTGCCATTAACGCATTCCATCAATTAAAGGAGCGCTTCACCTGCACCATCTTGCACCACCCTGACCCATCCTGAAGTAGATGCTTCCAGCACAGGTCTCGGAGCTATCCTCTCTCAGCGACAAGGTAACCCTCCTAAAATGTACCCCTGTGCTTATTGTTCCAGGAAACTCACAGCCGCACAACGAAATTATGACGTTGGTGATTGGGAACTGCTGGCCATTAAGGCAGCCCTTGAGGAGTGGCGTCACTGGCTGGAGGGATCCTTACACCCCTTTGTCGTCTACACAGACCATAAGTACCTAAGAGCCGCTAAGAGACTAAATCTCCGCCAGGCCCGCTGGGCCCTGTTTTTCTCACAATTTAACTTGACTGTTACCAACCGACCTGGATCTAAGAACGTCAAGGCCGATGCACTATCTCGCCAGTTTGAAGGTGAGCAGGGAAGCAAACATGCCCCTGCGTCCATAGTCTCACATCGCTGTCAACTTCATCACTGACCTCCCTGTATCAAACGGAAATACCACCATACTAACCGCAGTGGACCGCTTCTCCAAGGCTTGTCGGCTGATCCCCTTACCAAAGCTACCTACCACCATGCAGACTGCACATCTGTGCCAGTGGGTATTTTGCCTATATGGTTTACCGGAGGACATTGTATCTGACCACGGCCCGCAGTTCACCTCATGTCTTTATGCCGCCTTCTGCCAAGCCTTAAAGCAAAGTCTCACATCTGGCTATCACCCACAGTCAATGGACAAACTGAACGACTTAATCAAGAACTCACCCGCTTCCTCCGATCATATTGCAACAAAAACCGAGAGGACTGGTCTCAATACCTCCTATGGGCAGAGCATGCTCAAAAAATTCATTACTCAAACCTGCAACCAGATTAACCCCTTTTCAATGCATCCTGGGATTTCAACCACCTCTGTTTTCCTGGTCTCGTGAGCCAACTAATGTCTCTGCAATCAATGATTGGTTGAATCGATGTAAGGCCACTTGGAACAGGGCACATACACACCTGCAACATGCTGTTCGCCGCCACAGGTTACAGGCAGATCGCCGTCGTCGCCCTGGTCCCACCTATCAACCTAGTCAATGGGTATGGCTGTCAACCAAAGATCTGCACCTTTGTCTCCCATGCAAAAAACTAAGCCCAAGGTACGTTGTTCCATTTTAAATCACCAGACAAATCACACCGGTTTCATTTCGTTTAGCTCTGCCTAACACTATCGCATCTCTCCCACTTTCCATGTGTCACTGCTCAAACCTGCCGATGGTCCGTCCTGGTCGAGAGTGAAGAGATCTATCAAGTCCACAAACTACTGGACTCCAGACGCCGTGGTCGCGTCCTCCAGTATCTGGTCGACTGGGAGGGGTATGGCCCGGAAGAACACTCCTGGATCAATGCGGATGATATCCTGGACCCCAAACTGGTGGAAGATTTCCACACTAACAATCCGGAGAAGCCAGCCCCTCGACCACGAGGACGACCGCGGCGTCGTCCACATCCTCACCGCAGGAGGCACTCGCAGGAGGGGGGGGGGCTCTGAGGAGATCGCCCCCTCCAAGGAGGGTCCTAGAGCATTCACTCCAGGCGTACCCCTGAAAACCGGACCCTGGAGCGTCTGCCACTCAAGCACCAGAGGCCAGCCTTGCCTACCAGAAGTTTCTCATTGGGTCCTGCAATATATATATATTATTTTCCTTTAGCAGGGTTCTACCCACCGTGGTGAACCCTGAGCAGGCTCTGGTCACGGAACAGGAAGTAGACACTCTGTTGAGGCAAGAGGCCATAAAATATGTACCCCCCCTCGGACAGAAAGTCAGGCTTACAGTCGTTACTTCATTGTTCCCAAGAGGGATGGAGGATTGCGGCCCATCCTAAATTTGCGCCTTCTATATCACTCGTCATCAATGTTGACTTTGAACTAGATCGTGACAGATCAGGTCCGAGGACTGGTCAGTCAAATATACCTGAAGGACGCATATTTTTATATGTCATATTTTTATACGTCAGGTTCGCCTTTGGGGGGAAGGCTTACCAATATCGAGTGTTTCCATTTGGCCTAGCTCTTTCACCTCGCACTTTCATCATATGCATGGTCGCAGCGCTAACCCCGCTGCACCTCTAATGAAACAGAGTTCTCAATTATATTTACGACTGGCTTTTCTACCCAGTCGCTACAGTTAGCGGTTCAATATTGAGATGTTGTTCCCGCGCTCTTTAATGTGTTGGAGTTGAGGTTAAATGCAAAGAAGAGTGTGCTCTCTCCTCTCCAGAGGATTACCTTCCTCGGCGTTGTTGGGTTTTGGTTATGATGTCTGCACGGTTTTTCCCCATGCGCATCGATTCCGTCCTGTTAGCCGTCAAAGAGTTTAACTAGGCCAGCCACTCACTGTAAAGCACTTCCAACAAGTGCTGGTTCTCAGGCAGCAGCTTCCTGCGTTACCCCGCTCAGGCTGCTGCACGAGGTCGTTACAGTGGTGGCTCAGAACCAGAGGGTTTTCCCCGAGGGGCAACCCTTTCCGTACTTCTTTCCGAAAAGCAGGTGAACCCAGTTACCTGTCACATTGGCAAGGTGCTGGAGTTCCTGCAGGATAAATTCACTGCAGGACTGTCCCCGTCCACCCTGAAGGTCTACTTGGCTGCTTACCACGTACCTCTGGGTGGCATGTCCATTGGCAGGGACCCCCTCGTCACACGCTTCCTCCGTGGTACTATTAGGCTGAGGCTTGCAGTACAGACCAAGGTTCCTACCTGGGACTTATCCCTGGTACCTTTTGAACCTTTGGATGAGGTTCCCCTAAAGTTCCTCACTTTAAAGACATTATTCTTATTAGCTATAACATCGCTAAAAAGAGTTGGGGATCTACAGGTGCTCTCTTGCCTTGAGTTTGTGCCTGGGATGGTGAAAGCCTTTCTTCATCCCAGGCCAGGCTACGTGCTCAAAGTGCCCACTCATGTTGTAAGGTCTATTGTACTGCAGGCCTTCTGCCTTCCCCCCTTTGGTGACCAGGACCAGGAATTTAAAAACAAGGTCTGTCCAGTGCGAGCACTGGACACTTATGTCCACAGGTCTGCCCTTGGCGTAAGTCAGACCAGGTGTTTGTTTGCTTTGGGACCCCTAGTGGGACCCCAGCATCCAACCCTACTTTAAGCAGGTGGATATTCGAGGCTATCACCCTGGCTTATGAGTCGGCCGGATCCCCTTCGCCTCTAAGAGTCCGTGTCCACTCCTCTAGGAGCGAGGCTGCCTCTGAGGCCCTTATATCAGGTGTGTCTTTATCTGATATTTGTGATGCGGCAGGGTGGTCTTCCCCCGTATACCTTTCTGAGGTTTTACCAGCTTGACCTCAACTCCGCTCCGGGAACACGGGTCCTCTCGTAGTGGCCTTCGTAGTGGCCTTCTAACTCGTCGACCTTCGTCACTGAGGTGGCATTGGTATATCGTTCCCCAAAGAGATTGAAAGACGCAGCGCGAGTTCCCTTGAAAGGGAACGTCTCAGGTTACGTATGTAACCATATTTCCCTGAGAGGGAACGAGATGCTGCGTCTTTGGCCTCAGCTCCTTGCACCTTCCGGGCTTGCTCAGACAACTCTAAGCTATTGCCTCCAGGTTCTGGCGCTCCCTTTATGACCTGGTTCGTGACGTCACCGACCTGCGACTGTCACTCACACTCGGTCGACGGAAGTTTACATATTGTGCTTTGCGAGACAGCGTCCAAGTATTCCCCAAAGCGATCGAAAGACGCAGCGTCTCGTTCCCTCTCAGGGAACTATGGTTACATACGTAACCTGAGACATTCTCCAACAGTGTTCCATAAAAACATAAACATATTTCTGCAATCATAGTGAAAAGCAAATTATTTCTTAGAGTGTTCTTCTTAGAGTTAGAGTCCCGTTGTACCCCACTGTGGAACGATAAAAACTATTGTGGGGAATCAAACATTTTTAACAGTTTGTTCTTCATTAGTAGCTGAATTGGTGTGTTTGGTTCTCTGTAGTGTTGATTACTTAAACTGTTGACAGTTATGTCCCAATGGAGTGGTCTGAAATACAAGATGCGCCTTCTTTTTCCCTGCTGCTACATGAGATTGTGGCTGCTGTTATGCAAGCAGCTCTGATAAAAAGCACTTCATCAAAGTGCCTGTAATACCACATTTCCACATTTCTTTTAAATGCTTCTACTCCAAGAATATAGCCCATTACCAGCATTAAATAAAAATAGCAAATTGATCTATTTTTATTTGTGAAACACTATATTATCATATGTGAACATATCATACTTGAACATATATTTTGCACATGTAGGTCCTTTCACAAGACTCATACGTCAATGTAGAGTAAAAAGAAATACAAGCTTAAAGTCAATATAAAATGGCAACTTCAAAATTCACAACTCATTTCACTTTTGTAACCTGACTGACCTTGAAAAGTAAAAGTAAGTAATGTCTGGCCAGAAGGAAAGATGTGTCAGAGGTGGAAGCATTTACGATACCAAAGAATCATACATAATACAACTATTTTAAACCCCTCATCAGGGTTATTGTCTTAAACACTGTTCACTCTGATTATTGAACAGGATAACATAAAGACAGCATCTACAGATAAAAAAGGGGGATTCACACAGGCCATATCGTGAGCCTGATTGCTGATTATTTCAGAATTACCTCCATGTAATACAGCCAAGCTTTGGTGTTTGTTACAATCACATGCTATAATAAAGATAATAGGCACAATGAAAGCAGTGAAATCTCTCTATTTAGAGGAGACAATGAGGAATGGACCATTGAGTAATGGGGACAAATAAGGTTGTTTGTTATTTTCCTTTGTCTTGTCTATACAGTGTCATCTCTCTTTCTCACCTAATGTATTCCTGTTTTCCCCTGCTCTCATACAGAACGTTTCTCTACCCAACCTTCAAATGCATCTTTTCAAAGCTTTTTCTTCTCTTCTGGCAATCTGACTGGTCAGTACATGACTGGCTGTCACTCATCCATTACTATCATTGCTAATGTCTAGATTTAGCATTTGATGGCTAGGCAAAAAAACATTTGTTAGCACCATGTTTCAGGTCAAAACCATGAAAAAGCATTGGCAATGCAATGCAGCAAGAGCATCAGTAATCAGTAAAATTGTCCCATATGGGAATGTAATACATATTACATATTGCCCTATATAAAGAATGACATTCCAATATTTATGTTACATATCGTCCCATATTTTGTTTATGGTTTGGTTTCATGTTCATGTTTTCTAGTCTTATATTCTGAAATTTGTCAATTATTACTATTTAGATATTTATTTTTTACAAACACAGCAGAAACTTAAAAGCCCACAAACAAAACTAAATGCATGCATACTGCATCAATTATAATTGCCAGAAATCATTAAAATATTTTACTCTACTGAGTTTATACTGAGTTAAAACAGACTAGTCTGTTAAGGTGAGATAGGTAAAATGGGCAGCACACACTCCTTGTCATGCAAGCATTTTTACCTTTAGGATATCATTGAGTAGAAATTGCTCAAAAGGATATCTCAAGTGCACCGGACTAAATGTTCAGCCCTCATTGAGCATGGAATTGGGCCAGAGATTCAATGGAAATTACAGCAGGATATAGGAGAGGAACCATCCACCTTTTTCCTTATGAGCCTACTGCGTTTTCAAATATGGGTTCCATATTTCTTCACTTCCAGTTTGGGGAACTTCCATTCAAAAATATAAGCTTGCACTACAAATTATCATTATTTGACTGAATAACATAATAATTGGTATATTAATGTTATATGGTATCAAAAGAATATGGTGCATATGCATGGCAAGAGCTTGGTTAGTTTGATGGCTAGTTGCTGCTTTCTTTTCATTCTGATTATTGCTGTAACAGTGTGCAAAAAAATCTAATTGTAATCGATCTAATTGTAATTGTTTAATTGTCTTTTCACTTCTAATTCCTATTAACAGCTTTTACTGGAATGTTTCTATAGAAGGTGAATGCAATTTGTCAAAATGATGTAATGCACTTTGAAATATTATAATGCAATATTGATAATATTGGTTCCCGAGCGCGGCGCAAACATCGTGGCTCCCGAGGGCGGCGCAAACATCGTGGCTCCCGAGTGCGGTGCCCGCGGCCGTCAATGAACTGTGTCCCCAGCCCGCGGCCGCTCCCACCATTGAACTGTGTCCCGCGGCCATTGAACTGTGTCCCGCGGCCATTATGGACCTCCCGTGGCTCCTCCCTCCCTCCCTCCGGGCCTCCCTTTGTCCTCAGTCCCTCCGCCTCCGAGTCAGTCCTCGGGCCTGCCGCTGGTCCTTCGGAGGCTTGTCGTTCCAGCTCCTTCTCGGCCTCCGGAGCTAGCGGCATCAATCGGGGTCCTCGGCCCGTCAGTGTCTCCGTGGACTGACTTGGTTGCCGGGCCCCCTGTCCCGCCTGAACCTCCCTGGTCACCTCCCTCTGCCTGGCCCCTGAACCCACCTGCACCCCCATGGACTTGTTTATTCTGTTTGGACTCTGTGTCATGTTTTGTTTGGTCCGCCCCCTGGTCCCCCTCCCTCCCGCCGCTGTCGACCTGTTTTGGCGCGAGGTCGCGCCTTCCGGGAGGGGGAGCTACTGTTACAGTCTGGTCCTGATCCGCCTGTTTTGTCCCTCATGTGTTCCCATAGCTGTGTCGTTCTGATTTGCCCATTTAGTTTCGTCACCTGTATGTAATTTCCTATTGTATAAATTCCATCATGTTTCCCATTGTCTTTGTCGTTTGTTAACGTTTCAAGAGTGTCTACGTGTGGATGTATTGCTCCATGTTTTGCACCCCCGTGTGCCTTTGCTTTCTGTTTAATTAAAGTACTTTCTGTTTCAACTCCGAGTTCTCTCGTTTCTCCGCATCGCATGCCAGCTTGTTGTAATAATAATAATAATAATAATAATATATATATATATATATATATATATATATATATATATATATATATATATATATATATATATATATATATATATATTACCGCAGTGATATTTAACCCATCCATAATATTGCTGTTGAAAGAATTGTATAAGAAAAGCTATATCTTGGTCTCACCTGTCCACAAGATGTTTTCTCAAGTACATTTTGGCAAACTGTAGTCTTGCTTTTTTATGTCTCTGTGTCAGCAGTGGGTCCTTCTGGGTCTCCTGTCATAGCATTTAATTTCATTCAAATGCTGACAGATAGTTTGCGCTGACTCTGATGCGCCATGAGCCTGCAGGACAGCTTGAATTTCTTTGTAACTTGTTTGGGGCTGCTTATCCACCATCCGGACTATTCTGTTTTGCAACCTTTCATAAAATTGTATTTTTTGTCTACATCCAGGGAGATTAGCTACAGTGCCATGGGTTGCAAACTTCTTGATAATGTTGGGCACTGTGGACAAAGGAACATCTAGATCCCTGGAGTTGGACTTGTAACCTTGAGATTGTTGATATTTTCCACAATTTTGGTTCTCAAGGCTTCAGAGAGTTCTCTTCTCCTTTTTCTGGTTTTCATAATTAGTGTGGCACACAATGCAACGACTATCTCAACTTATCTCCTTTTTATCTGCTTTCAGGTGTGATTTTTATATTGCCTACATCTATTACTTGCCCCAGTTTTGAGTAAAATTATGTGAAATTTCCTTTTTTCTCCTTCTTTTTTTGTTTTGTTCGAATACATACAAAGGGAATAAACGTGTATAACAACACATGTGTAAATACAATACTTTTCTCTGAGCAATACTTGATTTAAAAAATTTCAGGGATGACAACAATTTTGGCCATGACGGTATGCTTTCCACATAGCACCATCCGTCAGCAAAACTACCTGCAACTTTATTCAGCGATATATGTCGGAGGAGCGCCATTAAAAATCCTTCAGCGTTCAGACACACGAGGTGGCTAGCTGTCAGTGCATGTCTAAATAGGCTGCTGGATCAATGTGATGAATTGAAATTACACTTAACTGACTAAATATATGGACATCTAATGGCTCTCCCTGGGGCTGGAAGCATGCTTTGTGGTACTTCCACCCAGGAGGGAGGAGCCAGTGTTGCAATCATCCAGCTCTGAAGAGTTGGACGTTGCTGTCTCAGAGACTGAGATACGGGTGCTTAGTCCCCCCCCACACACACACTCAGGTCTCAGGGGCTGCTGAGCGGGAGCAGTCCCAGGAATTTCAGCTCCTCACACTGTAAAAAATAAATAAATAAATATTAGACTTGATGTCATTAGCGTCAGGTCCTTGAGGGCAGTCCCCAGCAAAACGGTTTACAACTCATTTGCGGTCCCTCCAAGGAGAGTTCTAGAGCCATAATTTGGTTGTTTCCTGCCGGTTCACCGCCTCAGGCCTCCGAGCTGGTTGCTCAAGAAACACCAGAGACTAGTCTCGAGAGACTGGTTCCCTTAGTAGAGTTTCTGGCAGCGTGTGATACTTCTGCTAAATATTCTCAGTAGGTCCTGCTCACAACGGGTGGTTATCAAAGTTACAAAGTAACAAATTCAAAACGCGCAGGCAGATCAGCGATCAAACGAAGCTGCGCTAAAACAAAGAACTACGAGGATCTTTTAATTTTAGATCTTTCAGATCGTTCAGATCCCGGACGAGCCCCCAAATATGTTACGGCCCATAACCAAACAATAGCTCATTGATTTTGGATAGGACGAAGAATGGTGATGGACCGAACATATAAATAACCCACAGACGCCCAAGCGCCTACTTTTACTTGATCAACAAAAGTGAAGTGAATACAACATATATCATCCAAAAGTTATTCAACAAAAATAAATAAACAACAGTAAACTGGTAGCGCGGCTAAGGAAACAGACCCTTGCCTACACCTGTTCTTACCAGCAGTTCTTACCTGGCTCTCGATAAAAGAACAGGTGAGTCTTCCGGGCATCTGCTTCCCTCACTATTCTAACTAACTGAACAAAACATGACCTATCAAACAAAAACCTCTACCAGTTACTACAAATAAGAACAATAACGAATAACAAGAAATACAAAACTTCTCAAAAGATCAACATAAAGACAACTAAATAGAAAGCAACAAAAAGGCGAAGCTCTCAAGGTGCAGAGAGAGAGCGGCGTCGAGAAACGATGGGCCAAAGATGGAGAGAGAGAGTGAGACGCGCGCCATTGTCATTGTCTCGACTGACGGAGTTATATCCGGAGTCACTGATGACGTCACGGCGTTCCGTTAATAGGGGATTTCCCCTCTCAAGGCCACCTATAGGCTAAAAACACAAATTACAAAAAGACCAACATAACATGCCCATAGTGACGACCCATCCTCCCTCGATTTCCTCAGGGGGCCATCTCGCTATCCCTGCCACCTTGTTTGCTTCAGGACGCAGCGGCCCCCAGCGGGCTTGTTCCCAGTGTCTGCCCAGAAATGATGCAGAACCAGGGTGCTCGCTCCCTCCAAAGAGGGTCCTAGAGCAATCAGTTCCGTTGTTCCCTGCCGGTTCGCCGCTTCAGGGCACCGAGCTGGTTGCTCAGGAAACACCAGAGAATAAAGGAAAAGGAAAGCAGCGTGTGATACTTCTGCTGAATTTTCTCAGTGGGTCCTGCTCACAAACATGTAGGGGCTGTCCCCATCGAGGCCAGTTCGCCTCTGCCTACGGTGCCCGTCCTTCCTCGATGCCCCTCGGGAGGCCGTCTCGCTAACCCTGCCACTTCGTGTGCTTCAGGGCGCAGTGGCCCCCAGCGAGCTTGGTTCCCAGTGTCCGCCCGGAAACATTGCAGCACTGGGATGTTCGCGCCCTCCAAGGAGGGTCCTAGAGCCACCAGTTTAGTTGTTCCCTGCCGGTTCGCCGCTTCAGGGCACTGAGCTGGTTGTTCAGGAAATACCAGAGACTAGTCTCGACTGACTGGTTCCCTTCGTAGAGTTTCTGGCCCCATCAAGTCTTGGTGGTGTTCACCTCTGTCTACGGTGCCCGTCCTTTCTCGATGCACCTCGGGGGGCTGTCTTGCTGACCCTGCCACCTCGTGTGTTTCAGGGCGCAGCGACCTCTACAGTGGTGGCTCAAGACCTGGGGGTTTCCCCGAGGGGCAACCTGTCTCACGTGATCAAGGTCACGCGGCTATGCCTTCGTGCCTTAGACATGTGGGAGAAACCCGGGTTCTGGCCCAGTGTCCCGTGTTGGGAGCTCCTTGTCGTCGCCGAGTGCTTACGATGGATGCATCCCTCACTGGATGGGCAATGTATGGTCCCAAGGGAGGTTGCTGTCGCCAAGGGCAGTTAACATCCCGGGGACACAATCTGGGAGCAGACATCCTGTCGAGACAGGGGCTGAGCCCCGGGGAATGGAGGCTCCACCCCAAGATGGTGGAGCGGACATGGGAGATATTTGGCCAGGCTCAAAGTGGTTCTGTTCGCGCCTTGAGAGACTTCACACTCTCCACTCTGGTTCTCCCTGTCTCATCCAGCTCCTGGTGGACTGGATGCTATATCTCAGGGGTGGCCAAGGCTACCCCTGTATGTTTTTCCCTGATCGCTCTGCTCCCGGGAGTTCTGGAAGTTCACCGGGATGAGGTATCCCTCCTATACGGCTCTCCCTGGGAGATTCCGATCAGGAGGGACTTTCTGCCTCAAGCAGGGGGTCTAATACTGCACCCCTGCTCAGAACAGTGGGAAGTGTAGGCTTGGCCTCGGAGGGGGCCCAGCTCATAAGGTCCGGTCTCTCAACTGAGGTTGTTCAGGCCGTTCTCCACTCCAGAGCTCCCACCATTTTGGGAGCAGACATCCTGTCATGGCAGGGGCCGAGGCCCAGGGAATATCACCCCACCTCAGGTGGTTGTTTTCAGTCAGGTAGATTTGTTGGTGTCTCGAGATACATCTCTGTCCACTCTGTCTCTTTCTCATCCAGCTCCTCTGGAATGGATGCTTGGGCTCAGACGTGGCTGAGGCTTGTCGGTACCTCATAAGAATTCCCTGATCCCTCTGCTCCCAGGGGTTCTGGAGATTGTTTGAGTGTGGTTCAGCCTCTGAGGGGGCCCAACTCATAACTCTGGTCCTTCAACTGAGGTTGTCGGGACCATTATCTTCTCCAGAGCTCCCGCCATGAGGAGACTATGCCTTGAAGTAAGCTTCTTTATGTGGTGGTCGGCTGCAGGACCCAGTTAGCTGCCCTGATGGTACAGCGCTGGATATCCTGCAACGCCGGCAAACTGTTGGGTTTTATGTGGCAGCATTCGTTACTTTCCACATCCCTTTGGGTGGACGGTTGTGGATAAACCCCCTGGTATCCTGTCTCCTCTGTGACACATGCCAGGAACTATTATGCTTGCCCTTTAGGCATTGGACACTTATACAAATGTTTGAACAACCGTTCGTATGTTTAGGCCCCCTAACAAAAACAAAATGGGGATCTCTCGTCAAGCAGAGATTAAGCGAGTGGTTAGCCGAGGCTATCTCACTAGTTTTTGAGTCAGCTGGGTTGACCGCACCCTTATCAACCCACGCTCTCTCCACTAGGGGTATGGCCAGCATTCAGGCCCTTCTGTCAGGAGTCATGTTTGTCATGCGGCAGGCTGTTCTCTCCTGTTCGCACACTTCTTTAGGCTCTACAACTTAGACCTAGACTTCTCTCCTGTGGCCCAGGTGTCTTCACCTGAGGGTGATCACATCTGACATGCACGTGTCGCTATGGCAGCGTTGGTATATCGTTCCCACTGCGCTAGAAGCAGCGCAAGTTCCCTTGAAAGGGAACGTCTCGGTTACGTATGTAACCTTAGTTCCCTGAATAGGGAACGAGACGCTGCGTCTTTTCGCCATACCTCCTACGTGCCTGTCAACAGCATCTACTTCAGGCACTTTAAGCTACTGGCTGTTTGTCAGGGCATGCATTTATAGATTCCTGGTTTGTGACGTCACCTGCTCTGACGTCCTCTCACACGATTGGCTATATTACATACGTGCTTCATGACGCATTCACGCAGGGGCGTTCCCACAGCGCTAGACGCAGCGTCTCGTTCCCTATTCAGGGAACTAAGGTTACATATGTAACCGAGACGTTTTTATGCCAACATTTCTTCAACCAGAGGCATCGATGCATATCCTGCAAATCTAATCTATCCATGATGTGAGACATTTAGTAGCTCGCCGTGTGATGGACAGGCGAACTGTGAGTACTGAGCTTGGCTTGGGGCAAGAACTCCTCCTCATCCAGAAGCCCAGTTGACAAGGAAGAAATATTATTTATTAAAACTACTACTATGCAGTACTTGTCATGAAGAAATTGAGTGAAATGCATAATATTGATGTAAAATATGTATTTTAGGTATGCGAGTGAAATACTTTGAGTTCGTATGTGCTGCTGCTGTTTCTGTTCCACATTGCTACTCTCGGTCAGTCCACTTGAACTAGTGTTATTTGGATAATTTTTGATGACGACTTTCTCATTTTGAATGATTTTGATTTGTGATATGTCAACAAAAAAGAAAACTGGAATATTAACACAGATCAGACGGCATCTATTTAGTCAGACATCAGGTAATAATTTATTCCCTACTTTCTTTTGCTCGCCCAACTGTCACGGGTGATTGCAGTAAACTCACAACGATGGAGTATAACTAAATTAAACAGTAAATCCTAAATCCTAAAGGAAATCACATGGGAAACAGAATAGCACAAACACATTAAACAATGTATACATTGACACAGAATCAACAAATTTGAGAAAAGAAATTTTAATACAAGGGGAAGCTAATCTACAGAAACTGAAACAGGTATAAAAACATAATCAGTAATCATAGAAACTAACTAGAGAAACAGGCAGGCAGACGGGGAAACAATAAATTAAAACCGAAACAATCTGAACATATATCTGACATTGTACTGACTACAAGTAACTTAGTCAAATTTGGACCCAATTATCCCCAGATTATCTTGATGGTTTCACAGATTATTTTAGCAGATTATCCTGAGATGTGTTAAGAATGATTGAATCTGCTTGGAAGAACTTCAGGACCTCACCGATCTTCAACTTCATACAAAACATTTTATTTTCTCTCTGTTCTTTCTGTGAAAAGCAGTCCAAACACTATTATTGCCATTTATTTTTGCCTTTGCCTGCCATATTTGTGTACTCTAAAGACATGTTTGACTGCAAGAAATTTAGTAAGATTTCCCACGTTCATAGTTGGGAATCTGTTTGTTTGTAAATTTAATCTGTTAATGTGTGGTGTACTGTCCTTGTCACATTGTGGCACTCCACACCATACCTGTCAACACTTTTTGACATTTTTCTCTGAGACTCCTGTATTTCACACCCATCTCCTGCCCCCTTTCCGTTTTTTTTTATTTGTATGGCCCATCAATATATTATTCCAAGGTTGTCAAGTTGCCATATCTTGTATGAAATGCATTCTACTCACACTATCGACACACCGTGCAAATTTACGCTATTGATATCTGTGTTGGTAGACGTGGGAAGTTTTATCAAGCATTTCTGGTAGAAATGGGACTCACATGGCGCTCCGGTGAAACTATATAGACAATTCCCATGCCTTTTGCAAAGTGTGTCACACTGATTTTAATATCGAACATGGTGGAAAAAATTACGTTACTCAGCACATTAAATCACAACTGCGGAATCGTGCAACAAAGGCACAAAAGGGCACACTGGCCATTTCGACCTTCATTACCAAGTGACAGATGGACACAGAAGCAGCAAAGTGTGCTACTTACAATTACAATTCTGCATGTAAGAAGAACTAAATTATTATTATAATAATGGGACTAAACCATTTTTCTTTTAATATTTTATTAATGATTATGTATAATGTATTTATGTGTATTTAGCCTGCCTCACTTATAATTTTTATTATGTGACATGTCTGATTAAATCCTGAATCTAGTGCTTTGCCTCTATTTTGCAACAGAATATTCCATATGAAGGTCAAAAAAGTTATCCACTCTGTGTGATTATGTTTGATTGAGTCTTGATTGCAATCAGACAAAAGCGTTTTATCACACCCGTCCCAATGAAGTCACATTAGAGATTCGACATTGGGTAATAGTAATAAACTATTCTGAGAAACATTATCTAGTCTGATACTTGGGAAACTGAGATTCTTACATTCACTCGCATATACACAGCATGGATATTTGCAAACCAGTATAATGACTTGTAGCTATGGAAACACAATACCAGCGCTCATGGGTGCCACCCATTAAGGATGCAAATTGTTCTCTTGTAGACACTGCCTGAAAAGCTTTTAACACAACAGCTTTAACATGTACATGTCAAATTATTAAATAATAATAATAAAGCTGGAAAAAAGAGGAGTTATTGTTATACAATGAAATTATAAATGGGTTTGATTGGGACATTTGCCTAAAGACGAAAGCTCGAAATTTGGCTTTTATTAGGTCAGTACACCTCTAATATCACAGCATTATGACACTTTAACGCATCCTCTGTGACGGCCGAGAAATCATACCGTAATACCTATTTCAACTTGGTAAATAGGACAATGCACAAAGCAGTATTGCACCATCAGTCTATTTCATGACGCAGTTTCTCAACCATCAAAAAGGATGCATTAAAGTAGACATAAGGCTGTGATTTCCACTTAGTAAAATGGAAGTGATGAACAAAGGAGATAGGTTTTCATGTAGGAAGTATGAAACCCAGAATCGCATTCTCTTATCAAGAAACAAGGGAACTGCAGAAACTACAGTCGTAACCTGACATGTTCCCTTTCGTATGACGACACTTTGGGGAATTAAGTTCACCAATTCACCATACTGAAAAATGCCTGTCCTGGTGTGAAACTGTTCAAGTCAGGAAAAGAGCACTTAAGACCCCGGCGTAGCTAGCAGGTTTAGTATACAAAACCTTACAAAAAAGTTCTTGTTGTCATACGTAATGCCATACTAAGGACCTGCAACTAAACACAATCACAACACAGCCCTGAAGGGTCTGCAGTGACTGTGGTTCTGTTAGACCCTCCCCTGTGAAGGCTTCAGTTGAGGCTAGTCTCAACAGCCTCAGTTGAGAGACCTGCATTCAGACACTTATCCAAATCAAGAGTCAGCCCTCATCTCTCGAAAACTCCTGGGATCAAAGCAATCAGGGAAAACCCGTCCAGACAAAACCTCAGCTAAGTCTGCAGCATGGCATTCGGCCCTGCATGACGGCACTCCTGATGAACTGTGTCACAGTATGGTATGGGGTGCTGCTCTGTTGCGGAGCGTAAGGCATTGCAGCGGGTGGTGAAAACTGCCCAGCGCATCACAGGGACTCCAATTCCTGCCATCGAGAACAGCCAGAGGAAACGCTGTCTGCGTCGAGCTCGCAGCATCCTTAAGGACTCCTCTCACCCAGACCACAGACTGTTCTACCTCCTTCCCTCCGGCAGGCGTTTCAGGTGCCTCCGGACTAGAACCAGCAGACTAAAGAACAGTTTCTTCCCCAGAGCTGTCTCTTTACTGAACTCTAACCCTTGCTACCACCCCACTCACCTCATAGACTCTCCTCTTACCCCCCACCATCTCACTCCCTTCATAGACTCTCCTCTCACCCCCCACCACCCCACTCACCTCATAGACTCTCCTCTTACCCCCCACCATCCCACTCCCCTCATAGACTCTCCTCTCACCCCCCCCACCATACCACTATACTCATAGACTCCTCTCCCCCCCCCACCACCATCCCACTACCCTCATAGACTCTCCTCTCACCCCCCACCATCCCACTCCCTTCATAGACTCCTCTCTCCCCCCCCACCACCATCCCACTAACCTCATAGACTCTCCTCTCACCCCCCACCATCCCACTCCCCTCATAGACTCTCCTCTTACCCCCACCATCCCACTACCCTCATAGACTCTCCTCTTACCCCCTCCCCACTATCCCACTTCCCTCATAGACTTTCCTCTTACCCCCATCCCACCATCCCACTCCCCTCATAGACTCCTTCACCCCACCCCCACCATCCTACTACCCTCACAGACTCTCCTCTCACCCAGCACACCCCCCTTCCCCTTCCCCTTCACTGTTACATATACATTTCACATCACACTAATTTGCACTGTCCATGCTCATTGCACTACCTTAAATCTGCTGTTTACCTTAAGCTAACATACAATTGTATACATCTACCTGTAAAATTCAGTTTATAGTTAGAGACATCTGTATATTACATTTACACTTTAGTACATACCTGTAAATGCTGTTTATAGTAAGAAACACCTGTAATTATATTTATAGCACACACTAACCTGTTATAGTAATGACCATCTGTATATTTATATTCATTTTACATATTACCTGTAAATCCTCTACATCCATATCCTGCACTCATGCAACCATTGTATATATCTTGCTGTGGCGAGCAGGGCGGGGTCGAGGGACCGTGAGAGTGTCACGAGAGCCGGTGGCGTGATTGGTAATGAGCGCCACCTGCGAAGCCACCGGTGTCTCTCGTCTCACGTAGGAGCGGAGACTTAAAAGGAGGAGCGACGACAGTGAAGACGAGAGAGGACCAGGCCTGGATTTTTTGTTGTGTTTTGTGTGGGCGGCAGTCGACCACGAGGGGCTGCCGCCATTACTTTCATTTTGAGTTTATGTTTTATTTCATCATTAAAACCTGTTAAATGTCTGCCGGTTCCCGCCTCCTTCCTCCTTGAACGTTCAACATTGTTACACTGGTGCCGAAACCCGGGAGGTCGGAGGGACACGCTGTCAAAGAGCCCTCGCTGCCGGTCGGGCTCGCGGTGCTGCGGAGGTCGGGCAGCACGAGAGAAGACGAGAGGTCCGTCAGATGCTGCCCACGGCGGTGGCGCTGGAGCACCGAAGGATCGCGTGGGACGGAGAGCCCTGCCATGCTCCTGGGTCGAGGTGGGAGGCTGCCGTCCGTGAGGGAGCAGAGGAGTCGCCCGTTCGCCAGTGCGCCGGAGCCTGCTGCTGTCCGCCGTGAACGGGGAAGAGCGGGGAACGGGTACTCGCTGCCGGCTGCCCTCGCAAGGAGGAGTCGTCGCCGGCCGCCAGGAGGCGGAGGAGCGCCAGCCCGTCCACGGATCTGCGTCCAGTGCCATCGCACAGCACCGCGAGGAAGAAGCTCTCGAGCGGTCGAGGACCGAGAGGCAGCGTGTCGGGGAACCGGACCAAGATTTTTTTTCTTTCTTCTTCCTCTCTCTCCTCATTCGTCGCTGTCGCTCCTCTTGTCTCCGTTTCCTTTTCCCTCGCCTCGTCTGTCCTTACCCTCAGGTACCGCGGCCACCGTGATCCCACGGTGGGGGGGGGGTAGAGCGCAGACTCGTGGGTACCCCCGGCCTGCGAAGGGTGTTGGGGGTATGTGGCGAGCAGGGCGGGGTCGAGGGACCGTGAGAGCGTCACGAGAGCCGGTGGCGTGATTGGTAATGAGCGCCACCTGCGAAGCCACCGGTGTCTCTCGTCTCACGGAGGAGCGGAGACTTAAAAGGAGGAGCGACGACAGTGAAGACGAGAGAGGACCAGGCCTGGATTTTATGTTGTGTTTTGTGTGGGCTGCAGTCGACCGCGAGGGGCTGCCGCCATTACTTTCATTTTGAGTTTATGTTTTATTTCATCATTAAAACCTGTTAAATGTCTGCCGGTTCCCACCTCCTTCCTCCCTGAACATTCAACATTGTTACACTTGCACTTGCTGCTATAGCACTTCTGGTTAGAGCTAAACTGCATTCCGTTGCCTTGTACCTGTACTTGTGTAATGACAATAAAGTTGAATCTATTCTAATCTAATTAGGTAGGTAGGTCTTCATCTTCATTCCCTTCGCCTAAGCCCCTGCCTCAACAAATTTTGGTTTCCAAGGAAATTGCTCTGGGTGAGAGCAACTTTCCCTGGGAACATAGAAGGACCTGATGTGCCAGTCTGCACATAGGGTGAAACCTAATTTATGTAGGAGACCACCGACATATTGTATGTTTGTACTAGAACATAATGTATCCTGAGGTCTGGGAGGAAGTGCCTCAGGGCTAGAACCAAAACTATCCTCTCCAAGCAATTTATGTGCCAAAAGAGAGATGATGCCCTTTCCGCAGATATCTTGTAAAACGGCCTTCGATCACTGCTCCCCAGCCTGTGAGGGATGCTTCTGTGGTCCGTTTCGAGATATTTCTGATTATAGCCAGCACCCTCAGGCGTTGTCTATGCATGCCCCCCACCCAAAAAGTATCACACACAGGTTGCTTTAAGCTGTGGGTTTGATTCCCATTTACCTTGAATGCAATGTAAGTCGCTTTAGATAAAAGTCTGCCAAATGTAGAAATCTAAATTAGTTCACTTTAAATCCAGATTTGTACTTATTGAGTAAGATCATTCTTTGCTTAAATTGCTAAAATCAAATTTCTTAAAACTTTTTCATTATAACTGGCTGTGATTACTAATGATTACTAAGACCTATCCTGATTTGCTGAATGCAGTAACTTTTATGCACTTTTCATTAAGATTTTTTGCAGAAATTATAATCATGATATTGCCCAAAATAAAAACATGGGAAACAAATGGGAAAAAAACAACAACATATGAATAAGCCGATATTTCTCCTGAAAAGGTTAAAAGCTGAGTTTTTTTGCATTAATGTGCCAGACACCAGCGGTCTTGAGTTCCGCTATACAAGGAATTTTTGAAATGAGACGAGGACTTTTTGTGCTACAGGACAAGCCCCGACTAACGATGTCATCCTCAGTTTGCACAAAGCTCGACACATCACCTGGGGCAAATTAGCCTGGCCTAAATTTCAAAACAGACGACTTGTCAGATGAAGCCCAAGATAGAGAAAGGGAGGAATGGGCAATGACAGTGCGGACGAGTGAACAAATGTGACAGAGCAGTGCAATATTTCACAAGACAGGTGGAAAAAGAAGCATTAGGCAGAAACAAAAATAGAATTTAAAAGACTCAGTATAAGAAATTTGAAGACAAACAAAAACTAATGATGGAGAACAATGATGTAGAAGAAGATCAGTGATGGAGGTGAAAGGAAAAATGAAAAGACACATCAGCTATACTTAAAACTGCAGAAATAACGTACCCTTAATGACTGTTCAGGTGGCCTTGCAAAGAGAAAACCACTTCTATAACTAAGTGAAATAAATGTCTTTCGTAATCTGCAGAGGAGGACATAAGTGTTCTGCTCTTTACTGGTCTTATAAGGTATTTCTTGACCTTGTTTCACTTAATGTCTTTCCATCATTTCTTCTATAATAGTGTAATGTCGTGACTGACAGCTCAGGTACTTGGTCAAGGGTGTGGTGATATAATGGGATCAATGTTAGGCCCGAAGGAACGCAAAACCACAGATGCAGGAAGTTTTTAAGACAATGTGTCTGTTCAGTAACAGTATATTTAGAAAGATTGTTGACCATGCTATTTTTATCTCTTTTGGTGAGGATGATTAATGGGGCCTTTTCATGTTGTCGTTCACTGCCTTAAACTGGTGAAACATGAAATGGCTTCACAGTAGAGTAGGTAATAGGCAAAGTAGTTTTAGACAGAATACAATTAATACATCAAGTTTTTTTGAAGCCAAAGACACAAAAACTTCAAGGTTCCATAATTTATTTTCCTTATTCGTTTCAAACAGTAAAATACTATTTTTGACAAGTATGATTAAAATGAGGATCATCAAATTTTGATCTAAATGTACCTCTTTCTAATGTATCAATATATTAAACACAGTTAATTTAGTTTAAGTAAATGCAAACAGCCAGAGAAACGAAATAGGATATGTGTCAAAATATTGGCGCTATGCATTAGACAATTTAGACAGGTTTTTTTCTCCATTCTGTTCTTCATTCATTCTGTCACCTCCTGGAGTTTTGGTTCCATGCCACTGTCGCCTTTGGCTTACTTATTTGGAGACACTTAATATTGATAAATGTTATTGATTGACTCTTTTAGAGCTGCTGTACAGCCAAGTAAAGCTGCTTTGAAACAATTTGCAAACTTTATGCAGTTTTTATAGAAACAAGAAATATTTGAAATGTTTTATCCCAAGACTAGTTTACTTATTCTTACTGAAGACACTTTAGCAGTGCCTTTTTCACAGTCACATTTTCTGTCATTATTTGACTTTATTTTTCTCTCTCAAACGCTGAATTTACTGTTTATATCCATTGGGCAGTGTTTCCATGACTGTCTGAACCATGCAAATATGAGTATGCAATTGGTTGTCTGTTGCTAAGCTTATAGCTAACACTATATCATCCGGAGAAGGGTTTCAAAACCTTGGTTAAAAAGTGGTGCAAACCCACTTCTAAATACAAGCATGAAACCTTCCTATAGCAGGTGTTAAAAGTGATATTGAGAATTATGATAACCCTAAGGTTAAGCAAAGTGTGAAAAGCTGTATATACTGTAAAAAGTTTTGTGCCTTTATCATCCTCCTTCACAACACTGACAGATCGAAGGACCAGGCTTGTCACCTACAACCAACTAATAGAGCTGGTGGATATGGATTTCGCTGAATGATTCGCCGCATTTGCCTGAAAGGTGCAGGACTTGAAAGACTTTTGGATTTCTGCTGTTTCACCGAAATAACTCCTTTCAGTGACAATTGCCACTTCAGGTAGACCTCCTAGACACCACTGAACAGGTGTGATGCTGTTCTTAGGTGTCTGGAAAAAGTCATAGCATCCACAGCTGGTCTCATCAACTTCCTCCAGCACCCTCTGCTCATTGGTTAGCATAGGTGCCCGCTAATTGTCAGTCTGCACCAGTGCTCTATCCATCAGTCTGCACCAGCGATCACTACTGTCCATCTCCCGCATGCGAACTTACAGGGTCCCCACCAGAGAGGTGGGTGCCAGCTGTGATGGCCACAGCGCTGTTGTGTGTGTGGGACTGCAGACAGCCCCAAAGACCTCTATTGAGCCTCCTCCTGTGCCCAAGCATTCTTCTGTGTTCTTCCCTGTACCCAAGCCCTCTCCCATACTCCCTTCTGTGCCTGAACCGTCTCCTGTGCGCCCCCTTGAACTTGAGCTGGCCCCTGATTATGCTATTGAACTCCAAATCTGAATTTAAAATGTTGCTTGCCCCTGAACCTCTCTTTCTGTCACATATCTGTTGTGTCTGTTTACAGTCTGATTCCTCCTGTGCGCTTCCAATGTTTCTCCACTCACCTGTCTCGTCATCACCTCATTAGTTTTGTCAGCTGTGCATTGTTCCCTCATCAGCCCTTATGTATATCAACCCTGCGCTTCCCTCAGTCTTTGACCGTTGATGCTTGAATGTGAATGCAATTTTTTGTGTTTCCTGTGTTCCAGCCTGTTGGACTATGTTCCTAGATTTGCACAATATGTGCTCTTTTTATTTGTAGTTTTTTAAGTGTTCTTTTGAGCTTAATTGTTAAAAGACATTTAAATGTATTCCTTTTGTTCTGTGCCTTCATCCTCCTGCAGAAGAGGGGTGCCAAATAGGTTGATTGCAATCTACCTGTTGATCACATAAACAACGCTAGTAGATCACACATAATTTGAATATACTTTTGTTAAATTTTAACAAAAATAAATATAACAGCGTCCTTTCTAATTTTCATCCCCACTTTTGTTTCCTTCTGGTTCCTGTCATTTTTTTCAAACATTTAAATCTCAATTAACCCTAATTAACTGGGCATCAGTCATTTTTTTATTTGGCCAGGCCTAAAAGCAAAGGAGCCACGGAGGCATCATTCTGAGCGAGTCGCACCATTGTTGAACAAACAAATCATTTCAAAATGGACAAATGATAAGAGCGTGTGTTTGACAAAGCAACAGACACATAGTGTTCGGTTGATTTTAAAAACTAATCTGAGACTGTCCGCTATCAAAGCTGTTCAGAGACTAGCTATCAGCAACTACTGCACGGATTATGCAGAACTATTAAACAGAGCTGACGGTAAATGCCCAGGCTATTGTAATCTGCTGTTCTGTAGGTGTTTTGAGTTTATTGTTATAATTGGATGTCAACAATAAACTTTTAATATTATTTTTTTATCCTAGATTAAAAAATTAATTCCATGTAAAGATACATGCAGTAGTAGTGACATGCATTTGAAGTTTATTTATTTAAATTAAACTTTTGGTAGATCTCAATTTAGATGTTACCACAAAAAAGCATTAACCCTTTTTTATTCTAATGTACTACGGAATAAAGAGTAAATCATCTGAGTAAAAATGCAATAGCAGTTAGTATGCAAGTCTGACAATATAGCCTTACAGCACTAACATATACAAGTGTTCAGAATTGTTCTTCCTTATTTAAAGTGTGAGCAAGTTATGTTCATTAGCAAATCCAAGATTTAAATGCCATTATTGTTATTATTATTATTGTTGAGAAATACATTAAATGAAACAAAATATATATAGCTATGAATAAACCCCAGTTGTAATCAATAAATGTGCATCATGCACATAGCTCTGACACAAAGAAGTGTCAGGATAAAGTCTAAGACCACCTACACATATTTAAAATGTACTGGGTATTCCTTTAAGGTAAAGGAATGGTCACATGGCAATATAAGAAGAAAATCCAAGCTGGAAAAGTCAGAACAAGAGTGATGTTCTAACTATGCAAATTCTGTGACCCACTCTGGTTCCAAATCCCTACAAAGTGATGTGAACAATGAGTCTGTGACAAATCTGGATAAGCATGAACAGGATCATAAGAGAGATTTGCTACAAAGCCTGACAACAGATAATGTTATCTGAAGCAAATCTGACATTTGCGCAAGCTGTTGAAACAGACCTCAGTATGCAAACTGGGAAAACTACTTAAAATTTAAATAAGGAACATGACAAAAACAGTCTGAATATCAACACTACTTTATTGTAGATTGTAGGCAAACAGTTTGCGGCTATAGCTTGTTCTATCTTATATTTTATTGTATCATCCATAGCTTCAGAAATGCATTCTGAAATACTTCTTATATAAGGATTCAATCGAGTTCAATATTGCAAAGAATTAAGAATAATTTCTTTAAGGCTCTCAATTAAGTGAGTTACTGACAAAACCTTCAAAGAAGGACAAAAGACGAACCTTAAAAGGCTGAGACATTTAAAAAAAAATGCAGGCACAGGGTAAAAAATTCCAAATGTGATTTTGGTAATAAAGGCAATGTCAAAAGAACTTCATATAATGCATTAAGGGATGTGGACGATGCTGATGCTATGCATTTTTTAAATGCCAAATGAAAGTGCTTCCCTGGAGATCTTCAAGTAATGAGAAAGTCCAGTTGCAAACGAAAGAACTAGACCTTACGAGATTGTGGGATGACCTGGATATACCAAAAATACTGCAGACACTTGGGGGAAGGAGAGATGGTGTAGGAATATGAAAAGCTGGGAAGCAGAATAGAAGAGTACAGGAACCACCCGGACATTGACATTGATCTGTCATTGACAGCATGGGCACATTCCCCTACAGCTTACTCCTGAGGCCTGTGATGTAAGATCACAAGACTATAAATGCAAATTGGACAAGTGTCAGTATGGAGTACAGATATACAGAATATCAGACTTTAAGTGTCTATACCTATTTATTTACAATATAATGAAGAGTAAATCTTACAACTAAGATGATAATGATCTGGTGAACTCTTTAATAGGACACCCTTGTGGTGAGAGTAGTGACTTAGTAAATGGACCCTGTGACCAGTGATGGAACAGTCAGATATCTGACCTTACAACTTAGTTGTAAATAATACCTCTGCCAAATTCTTTGAAATGTAACCTTTGTGTTTATGTTGGTTTCATATGGATTTTGAAAATTGTATACTATTTTCCATAAATCATTAAAAGTAAAGAATAAAACTAACATTTCAGGTAATATAATCATCAAGTAAAAAGTTTAAAAATTTTTTCTGGTTGACTATCTATCTTTTAAGTTCTTGTCAATCCACAGAAACCAATTGGAGTGGTCTACATTGCATGATGTCATAGCGTTGATAAAACTTAACAGTCAAACCTTTCAATGCACTGTATCTCTCCTGCTCTTGTGTCTCTCCTTATCTTCCTCAAGTTCCCATTCAAATGGGAACTCAAATTCCATCTTAGGGCGCTTTGGCGAATGACTCTAGTGTGACTGGCGTCTGAAGCACATGTTTAAACATGACAATAGTGAAAGCCTATAACCTCACTTCTTTAGGTCTTTAGGTTCTATTTGTTTATGTACATGGGAAGGTGATCACTCACAAGTATGTACCTCCATATCGGAGACAACAAACCACTTCTGTGGAGCATACACGTTCAGTGAGACTGACTGAAAGAGACAGGTAAGATTTTATGCTTTTGTTTTCACTTGAAGGATAGTAGTTAATGTTTGGTTCTCGAGGGAGTTGAAGGCATTTAAAGTGATGTGTCTATGACTGTTCTACACATGATTCTTTATTAGTGATAGAGTTTAATGTTTGAGTGGAGCATGTGAACACCCTAGACAAAGCCTATACCAACGTAAAGGATGCATTTACAGCAGTACCCCATCCTCACATTGGTTCATTAGACCACTTATCTGTTATGCCGATTCCTGCATACAAGCCGCTGCTGATCCGGAAAAAAAAACCTACTGTGAAACAACTGAGAGTGTGGTATGAGGGTGCAATGGAAGCACTGCAGGACTGTTTTGAAAGGACAAACTGGGACATGTTCAAAGAGGCTGCAACATTCAATAATCAAATAAACATTGATGAGGTTGCCATGTCAGTGTCAAGCTATATCCATAAATGAATGGAGGATGTCAGTGTTTTTAAGGATATCACAATACGGGCCAATGAAAAGTAAATGAGGTAAAAGCAAAGCTTAGGGCCAGGAACTCAGCCTTCAAGTCTGGCGATAAGGTGGCACTGAGGACTGCCAGAGTAGATTTGGATCGTGCCATCAGTCTTGCTAAACGTGTCCAAAGTCACACAGTTCAGGACCATTTCAATGACTCATCTAGCACCCATAACATGTGGAAAGGTGTACAAGCTATTACAAACTACAAGATGGCTCCTACTGCATGTAAGGATGATGCTGACTTCCTAAATTAATTGAACACATTTATTGGTAGATTTGATTAACTTAATGACACTCTTGCTGAGAAGGCACTTCG
This sequence comes from Rhodeus uyekii, assembly GCA_037043235.1. NCBI lineage: Eukaryota > Metazoa > Chordata > Actinopteri > Cypriniformes > Acheilognathidae > Rhodeus > Rhodeus uyekii. The sequence continues at coordinate 779,116 of JAWRVZ010000052.1, forward strand.
TCTTTCCTCTGATTGTGTGTGGAGAACCCTGAGGAAAGTAAACATCCGAAAAGCCTCAGGCCCAGATAACATTCCTCGAAGGGTGTTCAAAGAATGTGCAGATCAGCTGGCTGGTGTTCTAACTGACATTTTTATCATCTCATTGAGCCAAGAAAAAGTTAAATCTTGTTTTAAGACACAAACCATCATTCCTGTGCCAAAGAAAAATCAAATAACCTCATTCAAAGTGCTTTGAAAGTCTAGTTAAGGACCACATAATCTCCAAACTTCCTCCTACGTTCGACCGGTTCCAGTTTGCCAACCGGCCAAATTGCTACATTGAGGATGCCATCTCTTCCGCTCAACACCTGAGCCTTGCACACCTGGGGTCTCATTTATAAAGCGTGTGTACGCACAAAACGCGGCTGGAAACGTACGTACGCCAGTTCCCACGCAAAGGTTGAGACCTATAAAAACAAACTTGACGGGAATATTTGCGTAAAAGCACGCAAATTGTGACCCATGCGTACGAACATTTTGGAGACAGAGCGGTTTTGGCGACAACCGATGGTGAGCTGAGGGATTGACAGCAGAATTAATGAAATTAAACACATTGAACTTGAAAAGTTGTGCATATTATGGAAGCCAGTTTCCACCATGGTTGAGAAAGGGAAAAAATATTTTTTAAGTCGAAATAATGACTTAGTATCTCGACATAAAGAGAAACTTACTCGAAATAATGACTTAACTTCTCTGTTTCTCTGCATGGTCAAAGCGTGTAAATGCGAGATTACAGCAAACATGACACATTCTGTAAAAACTGCTGTCTTAGTTAAAGTCGTGTAATATATAAAGTGCAATCTATAGCAACATGAATTATAAATTATCAGTATATTTTGCACACTTTTCCATGTGCATAGGAAGGCATGGAAGTGGAACAGAATTAAAGCGAGGCGAGGCGGTTATCATGATATCGAGAAGCCGGTGAAAACTGTTGCATCAAAAATGCACGACTTACAAAACTATCGGATTAACGCTGGATTTATTCGTTAGGTTTATTCGTTAGGTTTAAGTGTAACGTCTTCATAAAATGCATGAGTACATGTGTTAATATTAACGCGAATTTCGCGAATGCTCTTTGATGTGCAGGTTCATCTTAAAGAGTCACTATAATACAATAAAATACAACAATATAATACATCTTATATAACAAATATATTTGTTATAAATTTAACAAATTATATATTCTATAATTCCTCTGTTTGAAATCCATGGATCACTGTGCTGCTGCTTGTTCATACACAAAAATACAAACGAATAAAATATTAAATACTATGGAATCCCCTCTTATATACTGATGATTTATCTTTCATGTTCTTTAATTATATTATTGATTATCACACTGACTTTAACAGCTGTTTTACAGAACGTGTCATGTTTGCTGTGATCTCGCATTTACAGGCTTTGACCATGCGGAGAAGCACGAGAGGTTAAGTCATTATTTCGAGAATGTTTCTCGTTATTTCGAGATACTAAGTCATTATTTCGACTGAAATAATCTTTTTTTTTTGTCTCAACTGTGGTGGAAACGGACTTCCATACGCATATAGACCTATCCATATAACCATTAACAAACAAATCACTTTCAATCCTCATTATGTAGGATAAAACGTCCTATAAAACATGCATGTCCACAATAGCAATTTATATAAATAAATGGTAATAAATTATCAAATAAAAGTGTATCAATTTAATTTATTTTACTTTCACTTGCTAATGATCTGTGGGTTTATGTACATTGTCTGATTCGTATGAGCAGGTGTAAAGGATTTAATGCGATCGCTGTAAAAATAAATACTACAGTGACACTCCTGCATCTATGGCATGATGGATGCGCTGGCATTGCTGGAGGACTATGCCAATGGCAGTTGGTGTTGCCATATCCCAATGCCAATGGCAATACACTCTGTCGGTGACTGGCGAGCCTTTTTTCCCGCCAATTTTAAGTCGGATATATTCTTTTTTTATTTCGGGAACCGTGTGGTCAGCTGAACCAACTGCATTTACAGCGGCTGCCACATGCTGCCATTCCACACTTTTTTGTGTGTGTTAGTGACGCCAATACTATGGCTACCAAACAAAATAAATGTCCTTTCCTCCACCTCTGTCACAAGAACCTCTGTTTCGGTGTCTGTGAAATTTTCCATTGGTACCATTTTTATGCATAAAGAACCTCTTGCTCCTTTATATTAATATGCACGGCATTATTATAATAATCATGAGCTGATTTGCATGGGCTATATATGGTTGAAAGGGGGCGTTTACTGTTCTCCGTATAAGTCCTTTGTATACTTTAACAGCAAGTTAAACTCTCCCTCATTAATTCCACAGACACGGAATGTCCTTTTTGTTATTTTAATAAGGGTAGGGTAAAACTACAAATAAGAAGAAAACAAAATGAATTTACATAAGTATATACATGTATAAATAACAATACTTCTTACTAACATTAACATAAATTGTCAGGAAAATGAAAGTAATGAACATGTCCATATCTCCATATGATTTACATTTATATAGATGCACTCTAACAACACAAGTTACAAATACTTCCAATAATCAAATATAATTAAAGGTATTATGAATAATAACAATAAAACGTACCGACGAAGCTACCAAAGGCCAAGGATGAATGCAGATGGAGCTGATGTACCATTTGTGACTCATGAAAACAGTAACCTCATGGAAGACACTGATTTCCTGGTTAGTCAGCTGATCATGATAACGACAACATTGTACTACATTATCCATAAATTATACATTACAAACCAGTAGAGGGAGACAAACTGTCAATTAAACTAATTAACTTTAACAAACAATGTAACAGAACAGGGTGGGTAAAGGGCGGGATGTCCATTTTTTTTTTCACGTGCGCAAATTATCAGTTAGACTGTGATTTATAAATGGAAAACTGCGTGCAGGTGTGCGTGCGCACGGTTTCGTGCTCGATTTTTGTTTGCGTAAGCCATTTTTTGCTTTTGGGCGCACGTAAACTTTTAGTAAGGATCCTACGCACAGTTTTATAAATGAGACCCCTGGTCTGTGAACACTGGGTCCTTGGTCAAGAGGGCACAACAACGACTGCACTTCCTGTGCCAGCAGAAGAGAGCCCATATGCCACCGCCCATCCTGACAACATTCTATAGTAGTATATAGTAATATCACCAAGGACTTGTCATGGCCTGTTCTGGCTGCTGACCTCTGGAAAAAGCTTTTGCAGCATTCAATGAAGGTCAAGCAGGTTCTGCAATAGCTTTATTCCCATGGCTGTCAGACTGCTAAACTCTTTTTAATTTTAATGTTAAAAGTTTTTTTTGTTTTTTTTTATGTACTGTTGTTACTGTTGTTGAGTTGTTGCCTATCTGCAGATAGATAGGCAGAAAGGCCACCTGAGGGTCCTGAAGCAGGGTCCTTCAGTCCCTGGGATGAGTACCCTCAGTAGTATCAGTAGTTTTGATTTGAGTTTTTTCCAATATTTGTTTCCGAGAAGTTGCAACTAGGACTTAGCTGGTTCTCCTTGATGGCAGTGTCTTCATGGTGGAGTGTGAGTGGAATTCTTAATAGTAGTATTCCCAACATCCTATGAGAGAGCTTGATGAGGTGGTCTTTTAACATAGAGTGTAGTGAGGCTTCCTCTTGCTATAGATCGTCGTTATGTCGAAGCATCCGTTCTGAGAGCTCCAAAGAGGCAGTGGCTTGGATTACAGGCTCTTTCTTTAGCTAGACTTTCACTCGCTTTAAAACATTGCTTGTTGCAGAGCTCTTCGTCGATAGCGGAGTCGAGCTGTCAGTTCAATTTTTGAGCCTTAGTGTAGAATGTAGTTTGGTCTACTCACGCTTTCAAGAGTCGTCTAGCTGAGACCTCCATACTTAAAGCTCAGTCAGGGTGGCTACTCCAGGTTGTATGGCTCGCTGTGAGTCTCCTTGGTGGAACCACTCCTCTCAATTTAGAGAGTCATAATGCTGAGACCTCTGCTCCCCAGAGCTTTCCTTGAATAGCAGTATTGAAACTCAAGTTCCCATTCTAAAGGAAATGACATCATAGGCTGTCGCCTGCCAATGTTATTGTAATATTTAGACACATGCTTCAGATTCCGGTCATGCTGTAGGCATTCCCCAAAGCATCCTAGGATGTAGTGCCTCATTCCCTTTCTCAAGGCGCTATGGTTACATTCGTCTGTGACATTTCCAGGCCTCCAGAAATACCAGTAACCATGATTAAACGTTTCTTTTTTTCCCTTTTTTTTCTCTCTCGAAGGATTATGAACCATCTTCTGATGCATGGTTAGTTGGCAAATACTTGACCTTTTGTATGATTCTCTGTATGAAGTCCCCATAGCATCTTGTCTCAAAGATATTTTGCACAAATTTCTGTGAATCATCCATTTTAAACATGCAATGATGTTAGTCTCAGCACTGATATTCCCATATGCAAACCCAATAACTTGGAATCACGGGGGGTTGATGAGACACCACATAGTGACAGTGGATCACTTAGGGATGGTTTTTCTCAACACAATGAAAATTATTCTTTCAATGGCAAAAAAACACAAAAATACAGAGATGTTGTCACTATATGTATGCGTAAAGGAATTTCACATTTCCAGCAAACAAGATCATTGGTACAAATCGCCAGATAAACTGCACCCTAAATGCAATGCAACTATTTATAATAAATCATAACTTTTACATCTCCAAATTTTACACTCTAGCTCCATAGACTTTTGAGTTCTCCCTCAATATATGCTATACTATACTGACCTTCTTGAAGATGAGAGGGCACATTGGCTGTCTCTACTTCGAGTGGAAATGTCCTGAAAAGATTACACCTCTCCAATACTGTCTCGATGTCTGTGCATAATAATAAAATGACACATGCAATTATATTATCCTTTTTAGGGCCACAGGTGTGATAAGCATTGCCCTAGACTATGGGAAGATATGGTTGTGTGGCTCTGACTTTTTGGGAAGTCCATTAAGGACTCTTATTTTGTCAAGGAGGTTGTTGTGGTGGAGAGTGTTGGTAGTAGTTGGTAGTTCTGTATATATAGAGCCCGTGTAGCAGTGCAACTGGGTGAATGTGAGACGGCATAATCGCGGGTCAAAAAACAACTGTTCCATTCCGATTAGAACATCAAACAGGTTCTACCCACTCAAAGCATCAAAGCAAATTTAAAAGTGCTGGCTAAGGCTAATCGTAAATATTCTAAGATTGTTATTCACGTCGGCGCTAATGATGTCTGACTTCACCAGTCGGAGATCACTAAAACTAATATTAAAGAGGTGTGTGAACTCGCAAGTACGATGTTAGGAATTCTTAAGAATTTGCTGATTTTCTCTCAGAATTAGTAATGTCGGCAGATAAAGTCATAATTGTCGGTGATTTTCATATCCATGTAGATAATGAAAAAGACGCATTGGAATTGGCATTTAGAGACATTGTAAACTCTATTGGAGTTACACAAAATGTATCAGGACCCACTCATTCTAGTAATCATACTTTAGGTCTAATATTATCGCATGGGATCAATGTTGATACTGTAACACTAGAGAATGTTACATGTATATATTTTATTTTTTCTTTAATGCATATATGCCGTAATTCCGTTAGCAGCCTTTAGAGGGCGCTAGAGGTAATTGGTGTCTGTAAAGGGAGTGCAGAATTATTAGGCAAATGAGTATTTTGACCACATCATCCTCGTTATGCATGTTGTCTTACTCCAAGCTGTATAGGCTGGAAAGCCTACTACCAATTAAGCATATTAGGTGATGTGCATCTCTGTAATGAGAAGGGGTGTGGTCTAATGACATCAACACCCTATATCAGGTGTGCATAATTATTAGGCAACTTCCTTTCCTTTGGCAAAATGGGTCAAAAGAAGGACTTGACAGGCTCAGAAAAGTCAAAAATAGTGAGATATATTGCAGAGGGATGCAGCAGTCTTAAAATAGCCAACCTTCTGAAGCGTGATCATCAAACAATCAAGCGTTTCATTCAAAATAGTCAACAGGGTCGCAAGAAGCGTGCGGAAAAACCAAGGCGCAAAATAACTGCCCGTGAACTGAGAAAAGTCAAGCGTGCAGCTGCCAAGATGCCACTTGACACCAGTTTGGCCATATTTCAGAGCTGCAACATCACTGGAGTGCCCAAAAGCACAAGGTGTGCAATACTCAGAGACATGGCCAAGGTAAGAAAGGCAGAAAGTCGACCACCACTGAACAAGACACACAAACTGAAACGTCAAGACTGGGCCAAGAAATATCTCAAGACTGATTTTTCTAAGGTTTTATGGACTGATGGAATGAGAGTGAGTCTTGATGGGCCAGATGGATGGGCCCGTGGCTGGATTGGTAAAGGGCAGAGAGCTCCAGTCCGACTCAGACGCCAGCAAGGTGGAGGTGGAGTACTGGTTTGGGCTGGTATCATCAAAGATGAGCTTGTGGGGCCTTTTCGGGTTAAGGATGGAGTCAAGCTCAACTCCCAGTCCTACTGCCAGTTTCTGGAAGACACCTTCTTCAAGCAGTGGTACAGGAAGAAGTCTGCATCCTTCAAGAAAAACATGATTTTCATGCAGGACAATGCTCCATCACACGCGTCCAAGTACTCCACAGCGTGGCTGGCAAGAAAGGGTATAAAAGAAGAAAATCTAATGATATGGCCTCCTTGTTCACCTGATCTGAACCCCATTGAGAACCTGTGGTCCATCATCAAATGTGCGATTTACAAGGAGGGAAAACAGTACACCTCTCTGAACAGTGTCTGGGAGGCTGTGGTTGCTGCTGCACGCAATGTTGATGGTGAACAGATCAAAACACTGACAGAATCCATGGATGGCAGGCTTTTGAGTGTCCTTGCAAAGAAAGATGGCTATATTGGTCACTGATTTGTTTTTGTTTGGTTTTTGAATGTCAGAAATGTATATTTGTGAATGTTGAGATGTTATATTGGTTTCACTGGTAAAAATAAATAATTGAAATGGGTATAAATTTGTTTTTGTTAAGTTGCCTAATAATTATGCACAGTAATAGTCACCTGCACACACAGATATCCCCCAAAAATAGCTAAAACTAAAAACTACTTAAAATATTGATACAAAAATATTCAGCTTTGATATTAATGAGTTTTTTGTGTTCAGTGAGAACATGGTTGTTGTTCAATAATAAAATGAATCCTCAAAAATACAACTTGCCTAATAATTCTGCACTCCCTGTATATAAGCCGAGTGAGTTGTTTGGTAGAGTGAGTTGTTTGGTAGAGGGAAACCGCATGCAGTGTTGCCAATTGGGCTCCTTTTGGCCGCGTCCGACCGGAAAAAAATGCATTGGGCTGGTCGAAAAAAATTGGGCTTGTTTTTGATGACAAACCCGCCCAAATTTCCTATATATATGCATATAAAATCCACTAAACCCGCCCCCCCCCCGTCAACAATTTTGGTCTTGGGCGGGAATTTTTGTAGATGGGCGGGTTTTTTGCTCTAGTTGGGCTGGAAATCGTCAGTCCAATCTGGCAACACTGACCGCATGGTTGAGCCCACGGCTACGGAAACTTCCTGAGTCCTGTTTTGAGAACTGTTTAAGTTTATGCTCAAACGTGAGTATTGAATGACTTCTGAGTTTGACCATATGCTGAATTTGTGCATTGTTTGTTTTGTAGAAAAGCACTTTCTATTCCTACTTCTATTCTTACTGCTACAACTACTTCAACGCTACTACTGGGGTAACTATTCAGCCCATGAGGTTGCTGACTTCAGTGATCTTCAGACATTGAGCAAGAGCCACAGATCAGCACCGCAAACTCTCAAATTGGATTTACAGGATTATATCATTGCATCACTCTCAAATAACCATTCGGAATCATCTGCATCTCACCTCATCCCATTGTCATCTGTTTTGGCTATTTTGTCTAACTCTGAACAATCTTGATAAGTTTGACATTTACTCTTTAAAGACATTGGCTTAAAACTGTTTTTTGTTGTTATTGGTAAACTTGTTTGATTCAGAGAATAAACTCACAGGAAAAGTATTTTTTTGAAGAAGTGGTTTTATCTTTTGTTCAGTGCCGTACTATTTCTTTGCAACCCTCAGATGTGACATCTTGCATAAGGGGAGGTGTTGCAATACTGTTCAAATTCTGCAGCAGAGCAATGACATCTCAGATCATTACTTAGTTGCGTGTAGATTACCATTAGCCAAAGTCGAAAAACTAACTCCCTGTTATAAATAGAGAAGAACTATCACTCCTAACACAAAATTTAGCTTTATAAATAATCTTCCTGATCAGTTTGATCTACTTAACATCCCAGATAGCCTAGAAGAACTTGCAACAGAAACTGTTAACTCTCTCTTTTCCAGCACTTTAGACACTGTTGCTCCGTTGCACTTAAAGAAGATTAAAGAAAATAGTCCAACACAGTGGTACAATGAGCACACCCGGGCCCTCAAGAGAGCAGCCAGAAAAATGGAGCGGAGCTGGAAAAAAACGCATTTCGCATTTCATGGAAAGACAGCTCTATTGCATTCAGAAAGGCCTTAAAAACAGCTAGATCTGCTTACTTTTCTACCCTCTTAGAAGAAAACAAATACAACCCTAGGTATTTATTTGATACAGTGACTAAATTAACAAGAAATAAAGCCTCAACCCCAGATGCTTTAAATCAGCACAGCACTAATGACTTCATGGACTTCTTTACTTGCAAAATTAATAATATTAGAGAGAAAATAATAAACATGCAACAGTCTACTACAATATTCCAAAATACAGTAAATTTTAGTGTCCCTGAAGAAAATTCCACTCCTTCATTGCTAGTGGGGAGGAAAAATTGTCTAAACTCGTTAAACCATCAAAATCAACATGCATGCTAGACCCAATACCAACTAAGCTACTGAAAGAGACGCTTCCAGAAATCATAGATCTTCTTAACATTAATTCATCTTTGTTATTAGGATACGTACCAAAAACTTTTAAACTAGCCGAAATTAAACCGCTTATTAAAAAAACACAACTTGATCCTACAGAATTAGTTAATTACAGGCCGATATCAAATCTACCTTTTTTGTCAAAGATTATAGAAAAGGCAATATTTTCACAACTATGTTCCTTTCTAGAAAGAAACAGCATCTACAAGGATTTCCAGTCAGGATTTAGACCATATCATAGTACTGATACTGCTCTGATTAGAGTTAAAAATGATTTGCTCGTATCATCCGATCGTGGTTATATCTCTGTTAGTGTTACTGGACCTTAGTGCTGCATTTGATACAATCGACCACAAAATCCTTCTAAATAGACTTGAAAACTATGTTGGCATTAGTGGAATTGCATTAGCCTGGTTCAAATAATACTCATCTGATCGTTATCCGTTTGTAGCAGTAAATGAGGAGATGTCATATCGATCACGGGTTCAGTATGGAGTTCCTCAAGGTTCAGTACCAGGACCATTGTACATTGTACATGTACTGTACATGCTTCCTTTGGGTGCAGTTATTAGGAAGCATGGCATTAGCTTTCACTGTTACGCTGATGATACTCAGCTCTGTATTTCTTCTCATCCTGAAATTCGCTAAATTAACAGAATGCATAACTGATATAAAAAATTGGATGACTAATAACTCTCTACTGCTTAATTCTGAAAAAAAACAGAGATTCTAAATATTAGACCAAAAAGTTCTGCACGTAATAATCTAGACTACTGCCTTACACTTGATGGCTGTTCTGTCAAGTCTTCGTCGTCAGTTAGAAACCTGGGTGTGCTCTTTGATAACAATCTTTCATTTGAAAGCCACGTCTCTAGCATCTGTAAAACGGCATTCTTCCATCTTAAAAATATATCTAAATTGCGACACATGCTCTCTAAGACAAATGTGGAAAAGTTAGTTCATGCGTTCATGAGTTCAAGGCTAGATTATTGTAATGCTCTACTAGGTGGTTGCCCTGCATGCTTAATAAACAAATCCCAGCTGGTCCAAAATGCAGCAGCTCGAGTTCTTACTAGAACCAAGAAATATGAGCATATTAGCCCAGTTCTGTCAAACCTGCACTGGCTTCCTATTAAACACCGAATACATTTTAAAATCTTGCTAATTACTTGCAAAACATTAAATGGTTTAGCTCCCCAGTACTTGAGCGGTCTCTTAACACATTATAGTCCTTCACGTCTACTGTGATCCCAAAATACTGACCAGCTTATAATACCTAGAATATCAAAGTCAACTGCTGACGGTCAATCTTTTTCCTATTTAGCTCCTAAACTCTGGAACAGTCTTCCTAATACAGTTCGGGAAGCAGACACACTCTGTCAGTTTAAATCTAGACTAAAAACACATCTCTTCAACCTGGCATACACATAACACATTATACATACATTTTTAATCCAAATCAGCATAATTTAGGTCAGCCGGAACCGGGAACATTCCCATAACATCTGATGTACTCGATACATCAGAAGAAGAATGGCATCTACGCTGATATTGTTCTCTGTTTATTCCGAGGTTACCATGGTCAGCCGGATCCAGGCTGTATCCAGATCAGGTGAAGGACCTGCACCTGGACATGAGCACAGCACTGCCCTGAAGTGTCTGCGGAGACCGTGACTCTACTAAACCCTCCCCTGTGAAGATCATGAACCCATCTCCAATCGGATCAAATTGGACATAATATTGGACTTGAATTGTTATCAATATAATAATCAAACTATCAATCAATCAAATCGATCAATAATCAAAACTTAACACTTAATATTCATTATATTAATTCGCCTGCTCTTTTAAGGCTACCGTTCAGCCAACCAAACTATGTTTATAATATTTTCCTGTGACCACTGTAAAGCTGCTTTGAAACAAACTGTATTGTAAAAAGCGCTATATAAGTAAATGTGACTTGACTTGACTTGACTAGTAGCTCCATATCAGAAGATGATGTGTCCATGACGTTCACTTTCACATGCAATATGTATGTGATGGACAGTATTTAAATTAATCATGCAAGAAAATGTATTAAGGTTTGTGCTAGTCATTTCTGTCATTATTTAATGCCCCCCAAAAGCATATCTTTTTTGTGCCTGTGTTGTTAATAAAGCGTATTTGCTTATTCAGCTTATTTGCGACCCTACGCTAAATTTCTCTGCTCTTGGTAGATTGCATTGGTAATTATGTAATTGATCCAGCTTAATCCAGATCTCCTGTGTTCTTTAACTTGCGCATCGTCAGTAGATAACGCACAGAAATTTGCTCACCGATCTGCACTCTTAAGATACGACGGTCTCATGCTAATTTGCCCTCTTTCGTAAATCTGGCCCTTGGACTTTGTCTTTCAGGTATAAAGTGAAAAAGCACATCACCATTTCCTCAGCTGTATACTCGTTACAAAAAAATTGGTGTCACAGTATGACAATGCAGGGGTGAAATAATTCAGAACCTGCTGTCTGGGTTAAAAGACCAGATCCATTGCCCAATCCCAAACCAGCTGCATTGGTTGTGTCATACTGTGATTTTCTTATTCAGTCTTAACACCATAGTTGAGCATGTATTAAAGAAAATGAAGGTTTCATATCTTAACAGCAGACAATTATAGCAAGCATGTGGTTCTTGGATGTTTCTGGGTACTTCCTAGCCACACTTTTGGTTGGTAACACTATAGTACAAACTGTATGTAGTATAGGCTATGTGAATGTGGCAAGCATTGCAGGTCTGAGTGCCATGAGCGAATGGCGCAAGGTTGGTGGCATGGTTGATGATGAGTGTTCCGTACTGGTCTCATATCTCATGGAGAAGTTATAGAAGCATAAACGGAGGGCCGACAACAGTGAGGGACGAGAGAGGACCAAGCCTGGACAGTTTACTTTGTGTCTTGTTTATGTTTGGCAGTCGTCCTTGAGGAGCAGCCACTTTTTGTGACTAAAGTTTTGTGTGAAACACCTCCTTCTTCCCTGTACAACAAGCATTGTTGCAGTGACGTATATTTATATTTCTGCATTTGCTTTTTTTGTTGTACATATACATACCTTAGTGCAACAAATATTTTGTACTATAATACTACTTAAACTTTCATTGCAGCAATTCTTTGAAGTTGAGTGATTGCTAAGTCTCATTTGGAAATGCACTATATTTGCATAAGCTATATGTTTATTATGTTAAAATTAACATTGATGATTATTGCTGTGTAATTTGAGTATTGTTTCATGCTCTGTATAATTTGACAAATTGTGATATCTTCCTTTCAATATTAGAAAATTATATCTCATACAAAATACAAAGTGCTGCTGCTTGGCTCTGATGATTCATCTTGCATACCAGAGCCAATTGTGTGTATGATTAAGATGCATACATTTCTACATGCAGCCTCACAACCAATTATCTTCTCTCTTAAATTAGCCCATAAAGGAACAGAGATTCACACGTTCACAGGGACAAAGGGAAATAAAGGATGGTAATGTCTCCTTTGTGGAACATTTAACAAACAATTCTTTCTGAATTCAGTTCATTGACAATGAAAACATTTCAGTTTTCTCATATGCGAATATGTGATACCAATTACAGTAAATGTAATATACCTGGTTGAAGTATAATAAATTGTATAAAAAACAATTAATCTGGGGAACAGAAAAATATGGAAGGAAGCAAATATGAAACTTTAAGCAATGGTTAGAACACATACCATATCGGTGTCTGACACTGGTCCGAAGCTTGTCACATAGATGTTTGTCCTCACTTCAGTCACACTTTCTGAAAGAGCAAGAATAAGAGCAGAAAATATCTACAATATTTTTTTTGCAACAACATGTCAAATAACTTTCATTAGTATTATTAGTAAACTGCTAGCTTAGGCCTAGTAGAATAAATTGACGTAGTTGCAAAGTTAGTTATAGTCAGTAGAATATCTGTTGTGGGAACATTCAAAATAAAGGTGTTTAAAATGGAATATGAAAATAAAGTTTAAGCCTATTATTTTATATATCCATAAAGACAACAATTCACCACTAATGGATACTACATAAAGCACAGAGGATAATCATTATCGGACAGCTGTAAAATGTATGACCTTGTGTATTTTTATAGTTTGTTTTATATTTAGTTTGTTTCCTTTTTTTGCATGCACATGCCCTTAAAAAGGTAGGGTCACTATGACAACAACCGAGACGATGTGTGTCAAATGTGTGTCATTTGTATACTCAGCTGTTTCTTGTGGCTTACATTTAAACAGAAATGATGTGAAATATCCTATTCAGGGTAGTACTATTTTTTTGTAAAACATTTTTAAATGTAAAAATGTTTCACCCACAAAAGTTTTAAATTACGGTAAAATAAATTATACTGTTTGTAGCTACTCATTAAGCCTTTAGGAACTAAAACCGATTGTTGGAAGGGACATTACATTTCTAACAAATGACCTTCTCAAAACAAACTTATCAGGAATTAGAACGGCCTTTCAAGTAAAAACAGGTGCTGCAGCAATGTATTATGCAGCATGTTAACATTGTTATTTTGTATTTTACTTAAAACTGTGCAAATACATTCTAGCACCAAAAATAAAACTATGAACTTATGAATTATAAATTGCATAATAGGGACACTTAAAAAAATGTGTCCTGTGTATAATGCACTGTAGACCTTTAAAGTTATCTAAAGTACGTGATCATATTCCAGTTAGGAAATGTGATGTGATGAGTACTGTAATACACATCAGCATCTATGTAAAGCAGGGTGGAAATGGAAAGATTTGATGGAGCTTGAGAGTTGACTGGAAGGCGGCCAGGATGGTGGAGACAGCAGGATTCATGCAGTTGAGGCAATGGAAGCTGTCCAGTTCCACAGCATCAGCCCACAGCTCTCGGTGAGGCAATGTGGCTTAGCCAATTTATTAAAAACATATATCTTGATTTTTGACTGCCCGCTGCTGGGCTCACAATTTAGGCTCTGTACTTTCAGAGGTCACTAGAGATTCCCTCTGTGAGACCTCTGTTGAGAAGGAAAAGTATACACAGAGGGAGATAAACTAATGGACTTCAGTGGGACATTGCAGCAAAATGGGTTATTAATGTTCAGAAACCAGCATTTAACAGTAATACTCTGAATTCAAACATAATTAAATGAGCAATCTGTGGTTGCACCATCAGAGCAGTGGTCAGGACTTCTTCTTTATATATATTTTTTATTAGAGCTCTCTATAATACACAATTCTCCTGAGGCTTCTTAAGCTTAGAATCTGTAAGTGATCTATGCACTGAATCTGTAAGCACTGTTCTATGTCAGTCGTGTCTTTGTCTTCTTCCTGTTTCCTCTCCCAGTGGGTTTCCATTCACCTGTTGTGTCAGCAATCACATCATTAGACTTATCAGCTGTGTCTAATTCCCTCATTCCTCCCTTGTGTATTTAAACCCTGTGTTTCCTTCAGTCCCTGTCGTGAGTTGTCAGTGTATGGTTGTTGTTTCCTTGGTTGCACGCGCTGTGTTTATGCTTCTATGTTCCGTTTTGTTTTGCATTTCTAAAGTTTTTTTTTTGTTTAAGTTTATGATTAAAATAATTTCCTGGGCACCTGTGCCTCCTCATTGTCACGGACTCAGCCACGCCCCCTGCACCAGGCTCCCACGCTCTGCCCACTCGTTCCCAGTCACCTGAATACTAAGCACCTGCACCTGTTCCCAATCACAGAAGCCCTATATCACCAGCCCTCATCACAGCTCACGCTACTCTGTGCTACTCTGTGCTACTCTGTGCTACTCTGTGCTACTCTGTGCTACTCTGTGCTACTCTGTGCTACTCTGTGCTACTCTGTGCTACTCTGTGCTACTCTGTGCTACTCTGTGCTACTCTGTGCTACTCTGTAGTGATGTCCAAATGAAGCAATGAACCAGTATTGAACCACTTCATCAATTGTATTGAACATGGGTTCATTCATTCAAAGCTTCGTTTCAGTGACATCTAGTGGCCAAATTGTAGATAGCAAAATAATGTCAGTATGAGTGTAACTAGGGTTTGTGTGAATTATGTAAATAAACTTTGAGTGATTGGTTGATTCGATTAGCCTTGACCTTGGTCTTCTCCTCGTCATATTTTTCATCCACCATCTTCTTTAGAGATATGACGTATTATTATTATTATTATTATACGTATTATATTATTATATATTATACGTGAATATATACACAACAAGCACTGGACCTATGTAAACAACAATATACAAACAAACTAATTATTACATACATCACTACAAGAATTGCACTACCTCTCTTTTATTATTATATATTAATCTTATTTATTTTTTTATTATTCTTATTCTTATTTTTTTTATCATGGAACCTATTGTACCAACAGTAATGACATTATTAGCCACTTATGTAACTTTGCTTAAGTTACCTGGCCTAAGCCAGGTGCAGTAGGATAACCAAGGTATAATAAAGCTTATTATAATAAAGCTTAAGGTATAATAAACCTTATTAGGACTGATCAGATGAAAATGTTCCAACATTGGAGAACGGGTTCTCTTCCTAGCTGGTTCCATGGTGATGATCAAACAAATGCAGCGATAACAACAATGCAAACTCCTACTACAGTAAACCCACATCTTGTGCATCATTTTGGGCATCTATATAGTCATATTACAGGCCAAAAAATCTGTTGAAGCGTGAGTGCAGCAAAGTCTCGTGTCACGAAGCCTCTCGCGATGTGAAGCAGTATCGAATGGTCTGAACCAGTCACGTGATTCACTCAGAGAACCGAAGCAGTTGCTACTTCGGACGTCATCGGTCACGTGTGTTTTTCCGCATCAAAGCAAGCTCCGAAGCAGTAGTTCATAAAAAATCCTGCTTCGAGTTCGAAGCTTGTGTCGGAGCATCGGTGTCAGATGGCCATCACTACTACTGTGTGCTACTCTGTGCTACTCTTGGATTTCCATAGACCTGCTTCCAAGATTCCAAGTTATTCCAAGACTCCAAGTTTCTCCGTATTCACCATTCAAGTAAAGCCTCTCACTATTCCCTGTGTGCTCACCTGTTCACCAGTTCACTGTTTCGTGTCCTGACTCCAATAAACCTGTTTCCAATTACTAACCTCTGTGTCCTCGAGTCTATCATGACACTCATCTTCCCACCAACCGTGACAGTTATGTGACAGATTTTGATATTGACAAACATTACAGTTTCAAGAAAAGATTTCACTGTTACAAAGACTATTTTATTTTATCTATTATTATTTATTTATTTATATATATATATATATATTTTTTTTTTTTTTTTTTTTTGGTGTTGTTGAGATATATATATATATATATATATATATATATTTTTTTTTTTTTTTTTTTTTGTTGCTGTTGTTACTGTTAATGTAACCTGGTTGCACCTTGGGTCTGAGAGTTACAGAATTTCAATTCTCTGTATGTATGTGCTGTATATATTGCAGAATTGACAATAAAGCTGACTTTGACTTGACTTGACTTTGACAATCTGTTATAGAGCCGAGAGGTTTGAGAGTTGTGGCAAGAAGTGTCAAAAAGAGAGTTAGAAAGAGAGTTGTCATTTTCCATCCACAAGCTAACAGTAAGGCCAGCATGTGGACATTAGAGACAAAGAGGAAGGCAATATGCACATGTATTTATCGTACCTCCAAGTCCAGGACGCAATCTGTTGTCATAACCATCCAGCAAGCGGTCTAAGATCCGCGTAAAGATGGTGATGTTGTCTTTGCTGTCATCAGGAATGGGTTCTCTGTGCCCAGTTACAGCCCTGTAGAGAAGAAAGAAGAAAGAGATTCTGGTAAGGTAAAGGATGTTCTTTTTTGTTCTTTCTTTAGGGGTAAAAAGTGGTTCAAAATACACAACAAAAATAACCAGATAAGAAAGCATCTGATAGATTGCATTTATGCACTACAGTCACATAACGTTACGATTATTTTGACCGCTTTATCCAACTTTATATTTTATATTTTACATACTTTAAACCAAACAGCTTTACAGTATTAAAAAAGAAAACAGTGTCAATTAGAATTCCAACTTCATTTTTAATATAACGTGGTGAGTTTGTTTATTTTCAGGTGGACATCTGAGTCTGGTGGACTGAACAGAACAATTTAACCTGAGAAGATTTCCATGCCAGAGTACAAATACCTATTGTGGAATCACCACAGACCAGTGGTGGTTTGAAGGTGTTTACCAGCCAGAGCAAACTTTTCCAGAAAATTTGCTTTGACAACCTGTATCAATCTTCTAGAAAACAAACCCTAAAAAAAACTTGATTTTGAAATGACATCACAACAGTTTGTTCTTCAATTTTGATCTAAGTATATTGGGGCATTAAGAATGAATTACAAACAAGGATATGAGTCAAAATCTTCTAATCTTCTAACATCGTTACTGATAGAAGCAGTTATTGATAGACGTTGATCAGAATCAGAATAAGAAAGAGCTTTATTGCCAAATGTTCTTGCACACACAAGGAATTTGTCTTGGTGTTGAAGCTTCCAGTGCACATATACAACACAACATGAGTTTAAGCAGAACAAACAAACAAAGACAAAACAATCACTGAAGAGCTAAAAACCGAGGCTGCCATCCGCGGTGCCATCTTGTTGTTGTACCTGTTGTTGTTACTGATAGAAGCTTTTGTTTTCAAGCAGACCATTAAAGGCAAAAAGCAACAAAGCATTTTAGAGTTTGTAAAGCAACCATAGTAACTGCATGTACAATATACTATTCAGAACTGTGTCAGAGCGAAAGGACTGTTATGAGTGGATGTGTTTATGTGTGTTGTGACTGTTTAAACTGTGAGCGATCATTGTGTTTGCAATGTTGGAGAATATAATTAAAGGTTTGTATTGAGAATCAAAGGTGTTTTTTATTGTATGCTGATAAATCTCTGCTGTTAGTTGGTGCACATATGCGTTTTGTTTTTAGCAAACATATACAGTGTATATTTTTATAGCATGCCGATCACTTCATCAAATAAATCGACATATTGGCTGTTATCTCAATACTTTTTTGCATCCCCTGAGGCCGTTGGCAACCAGATTCCACTGTATTTTACTTTTTTACTCTAGGCTAAATTATTAATAAACAAACAAACCCCAGCTGGTCCAAAATGTAGCGGTTAGAGTTCTTACTAGAATCAAGAAGAATGAACCTACTTTATTAGCCTGGTTCTGACAACACTGAATTGGCTCGCTATTAAATACATTTTAAAATCCTGGTAATTACCTACCAAACACTTTTGGTTTAGCTTTCCACGTTGTAGTCACATTATAACACATTATAGTTTTTTGAACTTGTTGGGAGACACGTGTTTCTGTTTATTGAGAACAGTGTCTACAATAAAAATGAATCAATCGAAAATTACTTTCTTAAAGAGCTGCTGTACAAACTTTTTTTTTTCTTATTATCACTTTAAATCTTCTTTCCTTAACCTGTATTGTAAAAAACACTATATAAATGAAAGTGACTTGACTTGTCTTGACAACTAGGAGTTAGCTGATATTTTTCTCTGCCTATTGGTCACACGACATGACTTTTTAAAAGCTTTTTCAAATATCAAGCAGTAATGCAGTCTATATATTATATTCAGCAACTCAACACGTACATTTCATAGCATGAGGTCACGCAAACTAAGTCAGTAGGAAAATTGGAAGATGAAAAAAGGAAATTTAAACCAAAAGAAATAAGTTATAGAACTTATGAACTTAAGTCCATGTACCAATTGAATATAGCTTTGCAGAAATCAATGATCTGAGATTTGGCTGAAATATTTCCCAAAAGTCGCAAATAGGGTCTTGAATATGCCGCCAAGCCCTGTTTCTTTAATTACATGAAATATGCAGAATAATTATGTCTTGCTGTGTCTGTGATTCCCTAATGAACAATGTAATGGCACAATGGAGGGTGTGACAGGCAGAAAGCTGATGAGATAATGAGTGCTGTCCTCAATCAAGGGCTGCGCTAGAAGCGACCTTGCACCAATTACACGCTGACCTTTAAAGGCCTTAAAATAGCATGGAAAACTGTCTAAAAAGCATGTACTGCATCTGACGATATTCCATTAGGTTTTTAGTCCTCTTGCGGGAGTAAAATTGTTTGGGTAATATTAGGAGTTGGTATAATTATAACGTCTAAGCAGAATTATAATACTACAATCAAGTTGCTTCTGGAAATTTAATGTAACTATAACATAATAAATATTGAGTATTCTTTAAAAGTTCCTTGTGTCTGTAAACATACTTGACAAATAAAATTTAAAAATAAAGTTTATTGCGACTTTTTTTCTGACTTTAAATTACAGTACCAGTACTGACGGTCTGGCAGTCGAGGTACATGAAGGCCCGGGTGTGCATGGTTTAGGGAGTTTCTGATTTGCAGGGCTCTCCGAGCCATAACTAAGCTTAGGCACAGTAACAGGTGAGTCTGCCTGAGATACATTCTGTTGAGTAGAAAAGAAAATATGTATCCTTCTTCGACCTTTCCAAGCATAGAATGCTGTTAGACCTCCTCTCATTCAAGAGTCGTTTTTTGAGGCCATCAGAGCTCGGCAAGATAAACCTTGTGTCTAAGTCTGCTCTGCCCTGGCAACTGGGTGAACTGACAGTTAGTTAGGCGACGAGTGTCATTCAGGCCCCTTTTTAATCAGAGGCTCCCTTTAGCTGGGGTAACCTCCGCTTCCTCTTCCGAGGTCACCTACTGAGGGCGACCAGTGTTTTGCCACTTCTTGGTAGAAGAGTATGGCTTCCTATTAGGCCTCGCTCCGCAGAGCACCTGGGTAGCATGTAGGCTTTGGGTCCTTCCTAGCAAGGAGCCTTTCAAATGTTTTGAGAGAGTGCGGCACTCCGAACTTTGCCTTCAGAGAGTCATTGTGTTGGCCTCCGGTCTCCGAGCCAGACATGCTGCAGTGAGACGAGTACTAGAATAGGCCTCCTCTATTTAAGAGTTAACCCCTTTTGGAAGCCTTGCTCCTAGGAGCCTCAAATATACTTCCTTGAGAGAGCTAATAAAAAAATAAAATAAAAAGAGTAGTGAGCCACTCCTTGGGGTTCCTCAGAGGTAGCTTCTTTGAGCCAAGTTGTAACCCCTAGAGCGACATTAGGCCTTTTCTCAGCTTTGAGAGTCAAAATAAATGGTCAGTCAGTCATGTTCAACGTTACGTTGGACTGACGTCATGGGGTCTCGCCTAGGAGCCCAATAACCTCCAAGTTTAACAAAACGCGCCAATGATCATTGGCTAGTGAGATTTACATGCTGAATCCCACCCACCCGGCATTCAGGTATAAATAGGATACTCACTTCATTCTTACTTTTGCTTCGAAGCCAAGCGTTCGCAAGTTTTTATAAGTCCACTCTGTTGCAATCTGGGAGATTTGAGGGTCACAGTGGGAGCTTTTTCATCAGGCCATCTCCCACAAACCTCCAACTCCTCTAGCATGCCATGTGCCATCGAGTTGCCGGATTATCATGCAGGTCTTTCGCATCTTAAAGCCGGTCTTTCGCGTCTTACTGCTCTCAAGCCGGTCTGCTCTCAAGATTGGTTTGCAGCAATTTACCTCCCTTTTGATTTGATTTTTAGATGGGGTTTTGCATCCTGAACTCTTGATGACTGGCTCATTTTGGCCCAGTATAGGGATCGGTTGTGCGAGCACAGGGACTTGGTTCTCAGACACCTCAATCATTTGGGGCTTCGGGTCAACTGGTAAAAGACTTCAACACTGGCTTCATGGCCGAGTCCCGAGGTGGGCTTGGCGCCATGGTACACTCCTTGTGGCAATCACACCAATCTGTCGCCAAACATTCAGCCCTTGGTCGGACCTTGACTTCCTATGGGCCAGAGTGCCCCTAGGACTAGTGTCCAGGCATGTTTTTTGTCACAACACATGCCTCCACC